>CAKNWT010332598.1:6495-28260 GCA_932066315.1 Andricus coriarius
GATATTCAGATAGGAATACCTTTCTAGAATATGAATAATTAAATATTGATTGAATACACATAGTTATTTCAAGTTACAATTAACTTTTAACAACAATTCCGTGTGCGGGGTACCCAGGTACCCGGGTAGCAGATGCTGTGAGTTTTTTTGGGTGGCAACACAAGGGTTAAAGAGTATTCCAAAGCCCCGTACAATACGCTAATTATTTTGAAAGTTTTCGTGCTAACAAACTAAAAATCCACAGATATACATACAGACATTTTTGTAAAAACCTGTTTTTTTGTTTCAGGGGGTCTTAAAACGTGGACATTTTACAAAAAGGGGAGGGGGGTCAAATTTGATATAAATCAAGTACCTTCTCATTATAGGATGAGAATGTAAAAAATGCGCATCCTATAAAAAGAAGAATTTTATTATTAAACATATTTTTGCAACTTGAGTCCTAGCGTAAAGTGGGTTTGAAAAAATTTGTAACTATAATTTAGGCGAATATTTTTGTTGTAATAAAATTTTATTGTAGCTTGTGTCCTTTTGCCAAAAAGGTAATTTTTTTGTTACATTCCCATCAGAGAAGGTATTAGATTTGTGTGAAATTTGACCCCCTCCGTTTTGTCAAATGTCCACGTTTTGAGACATTCTGAACCTCAAAAGACAGGTTTTCGCGAATGTGTCTGTTTGTCTACATGTATATATGTGGGTATGGATCGGTGTATGCATGTGTGTATGTATGTTTGTAGATTTTTATGTGTAGCACGATAAATTTTGAAAGAATTGACAGATTGGATTGGGCTTTGCTATACTCTTCAAGTGTCCTAAAATGAAGGTGAAGTTCGTTAGCCAGCCATTTTGGATAAAAATTTAAAAAGTGAGCGCTTTTTCAAAATGTTTGAGACCACTTTTTTTCAAATTTTAAAATTTATGTACGGATGTTTGTATTTTCCAAAAAGATAAACAATTTATCCCTATTATTTTTTTTTGATAAAACAAAATTTACTGGAGTTATAGCATTTACAAAATTCCAAAAAACAAACGAAAATGAACATTTTAAGCAAAATAATGCATGATATGAAAAAATGTCAAGAGAAGAAAAATGTTTCTTTTTGAACACCCTACAATATTGGTACAAGACTTTTTTTAATTTTCTAAAAAAAATCGATACTTCAAATTTTTACCGCACAAAAAAATAATGAAAAATCAGAAATTCCATTTTGCCGCCAAACTCTACAAAATACGAAAAAATATGAAAGTACATAAATTGTGTACTCAAAAAAGACCTACAAATTTGTTGTTAATCACTTTTTTATGGGACGCGTAGTTTTTGTTTCACTTGTAAAATACTGATTTAAGAATAAAATAAATTAAATTTTTGGAGAAATGTAAAAAACCACGAAAAACATTAATAGACAAAAGTTGTTCACTCAGAAAAGAGCTACAAATTTTGTATTAATCATGGAATGTAGATAATTTTTGACAAAATCGAGTGCGAAGTAGGAGGTACGTGATGAGAATGTATTCGTTAAAGTCGAAGGAGCTTTAACAAAAGAGAATTCACAATCATCAAATTACAGTTGTCGATGATTTCACCTTTAATTTTAAAAGGTCTGTGCACAAATGTGGGGGGAATAAAAAGACCGAGCGCGTAGCGCGAGATAAATACAGTATCGAGTGCGAAGCGCGAGAACCAACAGTCGCGCGCGCGCCCTAGGCGCACTCAAACTTGCGAGCGAATCAAGCCGCGCTTTGTCTTCATTTTTTTTCGTCTCTTATGTGGTTTTTCCAAAAGTTTAATTTTTAATCTTGTTTTTTACGATTGAAAGAAAATCTACTTGTTCTATCTAAAAATTATCATTACCAAATTTTTCGATCCTATAAAAAAATACTAACGACCTGAAATCCTGGAAAATTTATCAAAATACCTTGTGAGCTTTCGAAATTCTCAAAATCATTGTAATCCTCGGAAATCTTATAAAATCACTTGGGACTTGTCGACATATTATAATAGGCCCTACAAAAATGTGCAATATTTTCCAACATTCCAGGAAACTTTTTAATATCCCATGCAAATTTTTCAAATACCTTAAAATCAGTCAAATCCTGGGAAATTCTTATAAATTCGTTTAATCTTTTCAAAGAGCCCTTTTAAAAAGACCTCAACTATTTAGAATCGTTTTTTTCAAATTTGAGACTAAATGAAATCTACTTTCTTATGAATAATTTCATCCAAAAAGAGCATAAAATACATTTACAAATCAACATTAGATTTCCAAACTACCTCCTTTTAGGCTCATTATAGACAGATAAATAACAAATGAAAAAAGTGGAAGAATTGAATCACTTTAAATTACTGAAATCTTTTTAAAATACCCTAAGATATTTTAATAAGTTTGAAATCTTTTGGAATGCCTTCAAATCTGTAAATCTCTTCTGAAGTACCCTGAAATATTTTAAATCATTTCAAATCCTATCAGGTTACTGAAACCTATTGAAAATTCCCTAGAAATTAAATAATCTTTATACTCTTTTGAAATACTCTTGCGTTTTCAAACCCTTTGAAATCTTTTCAAATCAATTGAAACATTTTAAAGCTTTTGATAATGGCTTAGAATCTTTTAAAACCATACAATAATTCAAATCCTATAATTGACATTAAATTAATGAAAAAAATTTAAAAATTCTTAGGATCTTTCAAAATACCCTGAGATATTTAAAATCCTTCAACATATGTTGGCATCCCTTGAATATTTTTAAGCCTTTTAAAATCCCTTGTAATTTTTAAAAACACCGTAAAATATTTCCAATTCTTTGAAATTCTTAAAAAAAATCCTTCGATTCTTTAAAAAACACTTGAAACTTTTTTAAGCTTTCGAAAATGTCTTGGCATCTTTTAAAATACTCTAAAAGTTCTCAAATCTTGAATAATTTTTTAAAAATTCCTTTAAATTATTGAAATCTCTTGGAAATGCCTTGGAGTCTTTTCAAATTCCTTACATATTTATTTGAAATATGTTTCAATTAATTGAAAGTTGAAACTTTTTAAAGATTTCGAAAATGCCTTGGAATCTTCTAAAATCCTCAAAAATAGTTCAAATCCTCTTCAATCAATGCAATTACTGAAATCAATTGAAAACTCCTTTGAATCTTTTAGCAAAATTTAAAAGTTTTCAAATTCTTAAAACTTTTTTAAAATTCCTTCAAACTTGAAATTTTTTTAAATACTCCGAAATATTTTAAATCCTCTGAAATGAGTTACTGAAATCAAATATTTCAAGAACTTTTAAAACTTCAAAAATCACTTGAAACATTTTAAAGCTTTCGAAAATACCTTGGAATCTTTCAAATTACTCTAGAATATTTCAAATCCTCTGAAATCAATTAAATTACTGAAATAAAAAAAAAATCCTTGGAATCTTAAAGAAAACTCTAAAAGTTTTCAAATCCTCTAATTTATTGGAAATTCCCTAAGATATTCCTAATCTTTAAAACCCTAAATGCCGTGAAATTTTTTTAAATAATCTAAAATATTTCAAATTTTCTGATATCAATTAAATTTCTGAAGTCAACTGAAAATTCCTTGGAATATTTTGAAATACTCTAAAATTTTTCAAATTCTCTAAACAAATTTTAAACTCCTTTAAATTACGTACATATTTTTAAAATATCTTGCATTTTTTTGAAATTATCTAAAACTCCTAATCCTTTAAAATCCCTTGAAAGTGTTGAAACAAATACCTACAGAATTCCCTAAAATATTTCTAGTTCTTTAAAATCACTTTATACTTTTTAGAACTCTTGAAAAGTCCTTGCAATCTTTTAAAATTTCCTAAAGATTTATTTTAAATGTTTTAAAATCACTACAAACTTTTGAAAGCTACCGAAAATGCCATTTAATCTTTTAAGATACTCTAAAATATTTCAAATCCTTTCGAATCAATATTAAATTACTAAAATCAGTTGAAAATTCCAAATCCTTTAAAATCTTTTGACATTCATTGAAATTATGACCATCTCTTTCAAATTGTACAATTCGAATTCCGCACTCGACTTGTATCCTTAGCATTCACCGCCACCAAATGAATCACCCCGGAATTAGCCATCACGTTAGAACTCATAGACCAGCGTGAGAGCGTGAGTGGCTAGTGGTGTCCCCCTCAATCGGTAAGGGTGGAACGTACATAGCCGGCACAACGCCGCAAATGCTTGGCCGCCATCATCTAGCGCTGGTTTTCCTCTTAAAGACTGGAGCCCCCTCCGCCTATGTGATGCTAAGCAATGAGTTCGTACGTCCATATCGTCAGCTACCATCAATCGAAAATACATGAATTGTGCACATGCCTTGGCTTCATAATACGCAGCTCGGTTCTTAACCTAAAAATGATTCTAGATCGCACTTCGGTGCGCATGCATTGGCTTCATAATACATTCCGCTGATCTCGATTCTGATATCGATTCTAAAGCATAGGCTGGGAATTTTAATCCAACCAATAGGTGAAGAGAGAATGTGGCTTTAGTTTTCGAGATATAATCGCAACCTCTCTTTACCTAAAAATGATTCTAGATCGCACTTCGGTGCGCATGCATTGGCTTCATAATACATTCCGCTGATCTCGATTCTGATATCGATTCTAAAGCATATGCGGCGAATTTAAATCCAACCAATAGTTGAAAAGAGAGTGTGGCTTCAGTTTTCGAGATATAATCGCAACCTCTCTTTTATGATAGGATTTATAAATTTTTTAAGTGTTGAAGTGATTAAGAATATTTTTAAACTTAAAAGGATTTCCGAATATTTATAAAATATTTTTAAAGAGAACGAATTTTGAAGAACTAGTTAAAATTTAAATTAAAAAAATAAATTTACAACTAAAAAGATAATTTCTTAACCAATAAAAAAGTAAATAAAATAGTTATATATTTCAAACAAAAAACAACGAACTTTCACAAAATAGTTAAATTTTAAATCTAAAAGATGAATTTCTAGCCATGAAAATTAATTTTCTACCAAAAAACAACGAATTTGAAAAAATATATCTAAATTTTCAACCAAATAGCTGAATTTGTAACTAAAAAAGATCAATTTTGAAAAAAAATAAAATAGTTACATTTTCAATGAAAAAATAACGAATTTTCAACAAATACTGAAATTTTCAATTAAAAAAAAATTAATTTTTAACCAACAGATTATGTTTTCACCGAAAAACAACGAATTTAAAGAAATATATAGTTAAATTTTCAACCAGAAAAATAAATTTTTAACCAAATAGATGAGTTTTCAAACAAGAACATTTATTTTCTACCAAAACACAACGAAATTAAAATATATCTAGTTAAACTGTAGTTAAACTAATTTTCAATACAAATTTTTTATTTTCCACCATTTTTCGCCATAATATATTGAAATAATTATTAGGACACTGAATAACAGTCTTTGAAGTTAACCTTTAAATAAAAAATAAAAAAATGCAGTACTTTTTTTTCGAAATTCTATGATTTTTCCAGTTTTTTTTTTTAAATTCCATGACTTTCAGGTCTTCCATGTTTTTTGCAAAACAAGCAATACCAAACTTACTCAGTTATAATTAGCCTTTCGACCGATTTGTGCTTCAATAAATTTTGCCAATTTCAACAAACGATGATTTTTTTCTAGGAAAAATGAAAACATTTTCTGAAGATTTCACGATTTCCGGGAAAATCTAAAGTGAAATTTTTTATTGAGAAATTTTATTTAAAATAAAAAAAATTTAACGAAATCGAGAAAATTTAAGACATTTAAAAATATTCAAGATTCAAAAATAATTTTTGACTACAGGAGATTTAGAAAAAAAATTAAAACAAAATGTAGATTTTTAAAGATTTCGAACAGCCAGTTTAGAAACTTTTTAAGAATGCCCAGAAAAAAAATCAAAAATAAGTTGTAAGAATAGTAAAATTTTCAACCAATAAACAACGAATTTTCAAAAAAAGTTCAATCTTTAATCAAAAGATGAATTTTTAACCTATGAAATTAATTTTCTACTAATAAAACAACAAAATTGAAAAAAATATATTTAAATTTTCAAGCAAATAGTTGAGTTTATAACTAGAAAAGAGCAATTATTTTGAACCAAAAATAAAATAGTTGAATTTTCAATTATTATTAAGCAACGAATTTTCAAAAAATACGTGAATTCTCAATCAAGAAGATGAATTTTTAACGCAGGAGATTAATTTTCTCATGAAATAATGTCTTTGAAATCAATCTTTGAATAAAAAAAATCCAATCATTATTTTCCACATTCCATGATTTTTCTGTTTTTCCAGAACTTTTTTCAAAATTTCATGAATTTTCCAGATCTTCCAGGTATTTTATCAAACAAATAATAATTAACATACTCAGTTACAATTAGACTTTCGACCGAAATGTGCTTTAATAAATTTGGCCAATTTCAACAAACGTTTTTTTTTTTTTTTGAAAATGATAAAATTTTTTTAAGATTCTACGATTTCCCGAAAACTTCGAATGAAATTTTTCATGGATAAATTATATTTAAAATAATCTTAAAAAAGATTTTCGAACATTTCAAAGTTTAAAAGATTTTAAGATTAAAATTTTTCAAAAGATTAAAAAATGTCATTTTAAATTTGAAAAGATTTCAGAAAAAATGAAACAAAATATGTTGTTTTTTTAGACGAAATTAGACGATACTTATTTTTGCGATGTTTCAAACAAATATTTTTTACGAAGTTATGCGTATTTTAATTTTTTGCTCTGTTTAAAAAAAAAGCAATTTATTCTTTAAACTTATATAACTTTTGACCTAATTAAGGTTTTGCTAAAATATTGAAAGTCGATTTTCTAAAAAAAAAAACACACTTATATTTTTTGCCAATTTTTTGTATGTATGTATGTATTTTATTTCTCTCCCGTTTACGGGTTTGAGGGCACCGTTCCCTTTGCATCTTTTACAATTTCATTTAACCTTTATGCCTTATGCTTATATTAACCTATAATCGCTTCGCCTTATTATCATTTACAAGTTCCTGAATATTATCTTACTAAATATTATCTATATAAAGTGCGCGAGACCTTCCAAGGCTTCCGTTTCCTATTACCATTACTCTCCAAGATTTTCCAAGTCACGCAACACTAATTTTCCTTATAAATCATTCAATTCAATTTTGGTTTTCTCCTCCCCCATGCATTCTCTCTTCCCTTTTATCTTCTGAGCTCTTTAGCCACTTTTCCCCTTGCCCACAACCGCTCAGTATCCACCTAACTTTATCTGCCACGCTCTTTCCGCCTTCCTCTTCCCCCGTACATCTCTCCAACACGTGCTCCCACGATTCCCTTTCATACCCACATACCCTACACATTTTCATTTTTTGACTCAAACAATATTTACACTCATTCATGCCTTCTCTCATTCTGAAACGTATCATCCTGGACCACCTGCACTCCTTTTTTAATTTCCCTGGATATTCTGGGACCCCTTTCAACTTGACGAATCTGTACCATTTATTATATTTTGACTCCATAATCTTTTCCCACCTCTTGTCTTCCTGCTTCTTCCTCATTTCACCCTCTACTACCTGCCACTCCTTCCCCTCGTCATGCATTCTCCCCGTGTTACATCTCCTCTCTCTACTTAGTATTTCGTGCAGGCATACTTGTGCAACTTTGCTACCGTTACGACTCTTGAATTTCTCCTCGAAATTCCAGACCCTTTTCCTGTGCCTTATCACCAATTTCTCTCTCCCTGTTTCTTCTCTCAACATATAACCTGGACAGTTCCAGCTCACTCCCATAACCCATCTTAGAAATCTCTCTTGCATGTTTTCTACCTTTTTCTACTCCTTCCACCGCCAAATTTCCACTCCATAACATATCACAGACCATACCAGTGAATCAAACAGCCATACTCTTATCTTCCAGTCCTCTTTGAATCTTCTTTTTCCAGTCCCCCGCACTTGACCCATCACGTTACTCGCACTTTCCATTCTTTTTTTCACCTAAAGATCATTTCCACCACCCGATTCGAACCAGAATCCTAACCAACAAAATTCCTCCACCATTTGCCCATTTATCGTCAGCGTACGCTAACGAGTATATTCTTTTATTTCCTAGTACGGTACCCCCTTTACCTTTCTTTTCCATTTTCTCTTGTAGGTCTGCTAACCATATGCTAAACAACAACGGACTTAGAGGGCACCCTTGCCTGAGACCCCTCCCTGTCCAGAACTCCTCTCATTTCTGTTCCCCGATCCTCACCCTTGTCTTCGTTTCCGCAAAGACCTCTTTTGTCCTCTCAATCAGCTCTTCGTCCAACGCCCTTTCTTTCATTGCCTTCCACAAAACTTTCCTATTCACTGTGTCGAAAGCTGCTTTAAAATCTACGAAGAGTGTGACCAGTTTTTCTTTTTTCTGTCCCAGGTTCCTGTTGACTAGATAATTTAGAACAAAAATGTTGTCCACTGTTCCTATCCCCTTCCTGAATCCTGTTTGATTGTGTGGAATACATCCTTTCTGTTCTTCCTGTACTTCTAATCTCTTCCTAAGCACATCCGCGTGAATTTTATATCTTACTGGCATGAGAGTGATTCCTCTATAATCTTCCACTTTTCTACCGCCTCCTTTTTTTAATAAAGGAACTACCAAACCTGTTCTCCACTCCTTCGCCCATCCTTCCCCTATCCATACTCTATTACATACTTCCCAAATCTCTTCTCTGACCCTTCGTCCGCAAAATTTCAGCGCTTCATTCTCCATCCCATCCTCTCCTGTCGCCTTGTTTCTTTTTAGCTTCTCAATTGCTTGATTCACCTCCTCTCTGGACACCTTATTCCCACCTTCCATTTCTCCCTCCTTCATCCTTCTACCTTCCCTCCTCACCTTGCTATCCACCCTTCCTAGCAATTTCTTGAAATATACCGTCCATTCATCCATGCTTATCTCTCCATTGATTCCTTTCCATCCACTCCTTTCTCTATTGATCACCTCCCATTCTCTTCCTTCCTTTATTGCTTTCTCTACCTCCTCCATGTACTTCACCTTCTCCTCCTGACCACTCAGCCTAATTTCTTCCACTATCTTCTCTACCCTTCCCCTCATCTTACACAACATCTCATCCACGCCTCCCCCATCTTCAACCAAAACATTCTTTTCATCCATTCTTTCCGTATATTCTCTTAGCTCATCAACTCCCCATTTGCCCATCTTTGCTTTTTTCCCTATCGCTCCCTCCTTCCTTCCCTCTCTTCTCCAATTCCCGCATTTCAACGTTGCAATGACCGGGAAGTGTTCTGACCCTATTTCGTTCCCTACTTCCATTCTTTCCAACAGCCTCCTATCCTTTCCTCGGCTAGAATGTAGTCTATTACTTTTTCCCCTTTTCGTGCAAACGTAATCTCGCCTTCCTCACCCCCTTCCGAGTTCCCATTACAAATTAACCATCCCGTTTCTCCCAGGATTTCCAACAGAGTCCTACCCTCCTGGTCCACCTGTTTGTGTTTCGATTTTCTCCTGAAAGTCATTTCATACTCCTGACACCATACCCCTTTCCTTTCTTTCTTTTATCTTCTCTTTCTTAGCCTCTTGCATCTGCCACATATAACCATTGGGTAAATTCCTCTTCACCCTCCTCCAATCCGTCTCATCTACCCAGGTTTCACTCAACATCACTACATCCCATTTCTTCACCTCTTCCCAGAATCCTTCATCTTTATTCATTAGCCCCGATACGTTCAAAAACGCCACTCTCACTTCTTTCTTCCTTCCTTTCTCGCTTCTTTTGTCCTAACGTCCCTTCCCTCCTCTTGTGGAAACCCCGTCGCTCCGCTTTCTCCTTTACGTTCACCCTCTACTGTTTCCATAACCTCCTCCCTTCTATCCCTAGTCTCCACTTCTTCCCCTCGTCGCCATGGACCCTCCCTATACACTTCAATCAAGTTTTCTTTTTTATCATCCCATATCCACACATTCCCATTTATCCATATCCTGTCGTTCCCTATCCATACCGTGTTCCCTTTCACTCTTTCATTCCACGCTCTCTGTTTAATCATCCACTTTCTTCTTCTTTCATTCCATAATATATCCTTCTCTATCCTTTCTTCCCTCCCCTTTAAACCTTTCTTTTTTCTCAAGATATAAACTTTTTCTTCCTCACTTCTCACTTTCACTATATATATATATATACACACACACACACACACACACACACACACACACACACACACACACACACACATATATATATATATATGTCTTCCTTCCCACTCCATTTACCTCTTCCACGTGCACTTTTGCCCCAATTTACCCCATCAACTTTTCCACTTCTTCTCTTCCTTTTTCACTATCCACTTTCATTCCCCTGATCAGTATATTTCTGCTTCGTTTCGTCTTCTCTTCTACTTCCATTTTCCTTTCTAACTCTCTCAATCTTGTTCTCATTCTCATTTTCTAGGATAACGTTCTCATTCACTTCTTTTATTTTCTCTCCTTCTCCTTCTCCTACCCCGTCATCTCCTTTCTTTCTAACCTCAGATTTACCTTCTAGCTTTCTCACGCTTTCTTCCAACTTCTCCATATCACATTTTCTCTCTTTCTCACTCATCCTTCGCTTCTTCTCGATATCCTCCAACAGCTTCCAAACCTTATCTTTTTCTTGCCGCCACACCAGCTCCCATTCTTCCCACTTCTCTCTAACTTTCTTCATTTCCTCCCAAACCTCATCCCCTTTCTTTTGCATGCCATTCAGACTTCGGTTCGTTTCCTCTCGAAACCCATTAATGATATTTTCCAAATTCTCTAGATCCACTTTCCCTTTAACCTTATTCCTCTCCGGTGGAGACTTTTTCTTAACCTTTTTCCGCAACTTCTCTTCCCCCTGCTCATGCCCCTCATCTTCCGTTGACCTTTTACTGTCTTCCGTCTTGTCCCCCTCATGGCTTTTATCCGTAAAGCATCCCCCCTGCCTCCATTTCTCAAAAAGCTGTCTCGATCCTAAGCTACCAGATCTGGATCTATTAAACAAATCCCGATTTGATGGCCTACCTCGAGTCCTTCTGTCAGCTGTTCCCCCTTCCTTCTCTCCCGACCCCAAGTTCCCTGGCGTAGCAAACTGCACCTCGCCATCATCGGTACTATCCCCGGCATCACCCTTCCCCTTCACTGTTTCGCCAACCTCCATGAGATCATCAGCACCGGGGTTGGTTTCTACCTGGTGCTGCCCTCTGCTGGACCCCACTGGGTTCCTCGTAACAAACATGCTGGCTAGTGCCTACCTTACCGATCTGATGTCCTCTATCTTCCCTCTCTTTTCCGTCCTCGATAACTAACCTCCAAATTAGCACTTTCAACTTCTCTCTTAACCCTTTCAACCTCGCACAAAAGCTCTCCCATCCTATCACATACACCCTTCACTACACTCACCTCCCTTACCACCTTTCACCTCACTCACACCTGCCCGCACGTCGCCAAAACCAAAAAAGACAGCACAGAACAAACACGCGTACTTTACCATTCGGTACCGGAAACGGAATCTGCCAATTTGTTGTTAAATTTGTACTAGCATAAGGAAAATACCTGTTTGTTTTATGCGGGATAAATAACTTTTGTGTCCAGGAGATTTTTTTTAATAAAATGGAATTTTCGCATTTTTGTTGCAAACAACAACAGATACGAAAAAATGATAAAAATATATTTTGGTGCGTTAAAAAAGTTCTACAAAAAGTTCCTTTACTCATTTATGATATCTTGTACCATTTCCGAGAAAAAAAATTAAGTAACTTACATAAAAAAGATTAATTCTCTACTTAAAAAGACAAATTTTCAATTAAAATGATGAATCTTTGACCAAAAATGATCTTTTAACAAGGTAGTTTAACTTTTAGTCATGTAGTTTAATTTTCAACCAAAAAAGTTAAATCCTGAACCAAAAAGTTAGATTTTTAACCAAGATTAATTTTTTGACAAAAAAAACAAATTTTTTTGAACAAAATGGCTACATATTCAACCAAAAAGATGACATTTCTACTCAAATGATGAAGCTTCAACCAAACAAGTGCATTCTTAACAAAATAGTTTAACTTTTAACAATGTAATTAAATTTGAAAAAAAGATGAATTCGCAACGAAAAATGTAATAGTTGATAATCAAACTAAAAAATGTTTTTAGTTTTAAATCAAAAAGATTTTAATTCATAAAAAAGATAATTTTTCAACAAAATATTTGAATCCTCAGCCAAAAAAAGATTTTAATTTTAAACCAAACACTTGCAGTTTTAATAAACAATTATGACATTTCTATCAATAGAGATGAATTTTCGAACAAAAGAGACGAATTTTCAACAAAATGGTTGAATTTGCAAACAAAAAACATTTTTCAATTCAGAATACAGAAAATTTGTAGGCAAATTATAATTTGAAGCAAAAAATATTTTGTAATAAAAAATAAAAATTGGAACAACTATTAAAGTTTTCATTTTTTGATTAACTTGCTTTAAGGTTATATAAATATAATTTTCCTAGGTTTCGCGAGAAAATTCAGAAAGATTTTTGAAGATTATTATATTATTTATGAAGATATGTCAAAAAAGTATGTAGAAAATTTCGAAGAAAGTTTTTTGTTGAAGGATTGTACAAAATTTTAAGATAAGTTTTAATAGTTTGAAATAGATTCAAGAATTTTTGACGCTTTGAAAAAATTTAAGAATATGTGATAAATGTTCGAAAATCATTTAAAGTTTTAAAATATATTTAATCCCTTCAAAATTCCAAAAATTCCTAAATATCTTTTAAACTGACTCGAGTTATTCCTAAAAATTGTTTAAATCTTCTGGATTCATTTTTGACAATTTTGAAAATATTTTGTAATGTTTTGAAATCTTTTGAAATATTCTCTTGAAATAATTTAAAAAAATTAAGAATCACTTTAAATATTTTTTGAAATTTTTTAAAAACTTCTTCACATCTTTTAAAATGATTATAATTTTTCCTGAAATTTTGAAAAAATTCTGCAAAATTACAAAAATTGCCCTTAACTCTTCCAGATTCTTTGTTGATAATTTTGGAAATCTTTGGTAATGTTTTGAAATTTTTTAAAAATATTCTCTTCAAATAAATGTTGTAAAATAAAAAAGCATTAGAAATTTTCCGAGAAAACATTTGTTTAAAACGTTGAGAAAAGAATATTGTTGCCTTTATTATTAAAGAATTGTTTTCAGTTTTAAGTTTCTCTTTTAGAAATAAACTTTTAGAATTAAAATTCCTCATTTAAAAATTGCGACTCTTCACCTTTTTTAATCATGGACTGATATAAACAATACGATTTTTTGAGAAGAAAAAACTATCCTAAGTTTATTTAAATCATACCTTATCTAATATTTCGTATCTAATATCATAATCGCATACCTTATCTAATATCCAATTTTTACCTCGTAAAATCGAAAAATCAAGTTTTTAAAAAACACTGAATGAGATTAAAAAATAGTAGTGTGAATCTCGGATATGGGACAAGATATGATAAATGAGTAAAGAAACTTTTCGTAGAACTTTTTTAACGGTGCAAACTAGTTTCTTATCAGTTTTTCATATCTGTTGTTGTTTTCAACAAAAATGCGAAAATTCGATTTTATGAAAAAAAATTCTCCTGGCCACAAAAGTTTTTTAGTCCGCATAAAACTCACAAGGTATTATATTATATATACAGAAAATTGGAAAAAATATAAGTGTGCGTTTTTCGAGAAAATCGACTTTTAATATTTTAAGAAAAACCGCCGTCATTTTGTTAATTGTGAACATTATCTAAATGTTTAAAGAAAAAATTGCGTTTTTTCCTTTAAACAAAGCAAAAAATTTAAATACGCATAACTTCGTAAACAAAATTTATTTCACAAATCACAAAGATACGTATTGCCTAATTTCATATAAAAAAATATATTTTGTTCCCGAGAGATTCTCCGACTTCAAGTGTAGAACCTGCCTGATTTGAAATGGATTCGGTGGAAAGGATTTTATTTTTTTTTTAAATTAATTTTTAAAGAAAATTTAAAAAGATTTTAATACATTTCAGAAGATTTCTATAAATTCCGAGAGAAAATGCGGAATACATTTTTAAAATAGTTAATTTTTAAACCATAAAACGAGTTTTAAAAAAATAATTGAATTTTCAATCAAAAAGATAAATTTTTAATTTAGAAGATTACTTTTCTGACAAAAAACAACGAATTTGAAAAAATATAGGTAAATTTTGCAATAAAAAAATGAATTTTTAACTAAGTAATTGAATTTTCGATACAAGACATAAATTTTCAAACAAGATTTATTTTCTACCAGAAATCACAATTAAAAAAAATATGTTAAATTTTCAAAAACAACAAAAAACACTAACTCTCTATAAACATTTTCAATTTTCTATCATTTTCACCGTGATTTACTAAAATAATTTATAAGACTTTTTTTCGGGATTCTTCAGTTGTATCATTTATTGAAATGTTTAAAAATATTTTTCAATTATCTTTAAAAATTACTTTTTCAAAAGAAAAAAAACATTAAAAACTTTCCCCGGAATCTTAAGAAAAAATTTATATTTTCGCGAAACCTTTCAAAATTCTTAAAAAGAATCCAAAATTTTATTTCAAAATCTTCAAAAATGTACATTTTCTTTTATTATTTGTTTAAAATCTTCTCATGTATCAGGATTTTTAATCAAATGAATAATTCTCTTACCTGTTACATGGCGGCTCAACGTGGTTATTTACTCTAATTTGTAATCTGAAAGAAACTTTGGAAAATAGAGCAGACCAAATGTCTAGTGCTGGCGCCAGGCGCCTGTGGAGACGCCACTAAGAATTGACTACCTCTTTTCTTGTGGCAGAAAGGAAAATTATACTAGTTCAATCCCGACAATTCAGGGGAGGGAAAAATGTGGGGACGATTAATAAGCAAGGTTGACACATATTTTCATAAATAACAATTACAAATTTATTTCTAAGAAAAACTTTCCAGTTTGAAATAAAACATAAATTGACTCAACGATTTACGCGCGAAAAAGAAAAAGCAGACATCTTGATTTCAACCTCGATGTTTATGAGAAATCGAACTTTAAATTCTAATCATAAAAAAACTACAATTAAAACATGACGGCAAGTAAAAAAAGACTTGAATTCTAATAACAAATCAATAAACAATTCATTATAATCAATCGCGGAATAAAATAATAAAACAAATCATGAGCTTTTAAAAACAGACAAATGGCCGACCTAACACAACATTTCTAGATGTCAAGAAGGAAAACGGGCACCCACCTGATTCTCAGTCCCTTGTGTGGTCTTCAGATCTTCTCTAAGATTCTGCTTGGATCTCGGTTAGAATAAATTAAATTTTGGTTATTCTGATCGTCCTTGGATCTCTGTTAAAATATATTCACTTTTGTAATTCGCTCAACTGATGTGCTCTACTCAAAATTTGCGCAGGAACTTCTAGCCGGAAAAAGATTCCCAGCGTCCACAGGAAAAAGTCCAAAACGGACATTGAGGCTCCATCTAGCGGTACGGGGAGAAGTCTTATACCGCGGACTGTATATGATATATTCAGTGTGTGGTAAGCAGTGAGGCAACAGCTGACGTTGTTTTGATAATAAGAGAGACATAACAGTGATAAAGAGGCTCATTGAATATTCGGAGTTTAGCACTAGAAGTACCGGGCGGAGTCAATTGACCCCTTTCGATTTTTGAAGTCGTAAATCTCCGCAGCGGTTGCTTGCAGTGAGATGGCGTTTTGTGACTTTTAATTATTTATAAAGAGGAGTATTTGACGATTTTTTTGCAAATATTGGATGCGAACTTTAAAAAAAAATTGAGTTTTTATAGTCGGTTACCGACAGGGGTCAATTGACCCCTATAGCGTTTTGGCTGGTATTTCATTACTTTTTTCCACTTCTGCGCAACAGGTCTGATTTATATCGCTTCTATAAGATGTGTGTGATATTTCTAATCCTCAAAACTATTACTGCTTTTCTATTTAACAGGAAATAGATTATATATTGCCTGCTGGAGTTTGCCCTTATGGTCGGTTCTTATTCTAGTCTGCTTCAAAACATTTTCGGACTATCAGTTCTACTACCGGTGTATAACGTTTTACGTCTATAGTAAAGCACTAGGAATAACCACATTTCGAATGTCCCGAAGAATAAGTCACTAACAAATTTTTCCGAAAACAGATCGTATCAACTGTATTATGCTTCGCTAGCGTGTCGTATCTCCATTCAAAAATGCATAGAGATACGACACTTTAGCGAAGTAAAATATAGTTGATACAATCTGTATACGGAAAAATTTGTTAGTGACTTATTTTTCGGGACAGTCGATTTGCAGTAAGTTGAAATTTACGGCGTATACTCGGATCGAGGAGTACAGCGGCACTAAACGATTTAGCTTGCTGTTGCAGTAGCAGCAGAAGCGAAGTCGGTAGGACTACGCTGGGGTACGCATTTTCACTCCTTTGTTGTACTTTTTCAGAACTCACTACTCTTCTTGATTTATATTAAAGATGTAATATGAATATAGCATACTTCTATCATCAGCATTTGACGGTAGAAACTGTTTAAAATCATTATTTGACACCCAACGGAGGTAGGGGTCAATTGACCCCTCGTGGTAACCAAAGGTGGCAGAAAATCCGGGTACTTCTAGTGTTAAGTTCATAGTTATTATATGAACCTTAAAACATTGTTTCCCGTGCAATGTGAGTCGAGTGGATCAGCGTGAGTATTTAGTTATTTTACATGTCTAGAAGAAAATAACACATCACACTCAATATTAATATTATTTTTTAACGTTTAAAAACTATGTTTTAAATGCAGTCGAATTTTTTCTGATTTTTTTTTAATTGTGCAACATTTTTCAAATTCGCCTTAAATTAATGTTTAAACAAAAATCATTTTTTATTTCCCAGGAACCTCCAGAAAATGTTTTATCTTGAAATCTTTTTAAATATTCCCTTCAAATTGAAAACATCCACTAAAAGTCATATTCACACAGAATGCAATCAGTCAGGTCTTCCAGCAACAAATTTCGAAACTTTCTAAGAATTTCGAAACAAGAACATTACAGAACATTAACGTCATGAGAACGTTCTAAAGACGTTTTTAGGACGTTTGTGTCAGTCCAATTGATGTCCTCGGAACGTCTTTAGATCGTTCTCAGGACGTTAATGTTTTTTTGCCCACTGGGAAGACTCTTTTGCGGGATTCTTCATTTGTCTCATTTTTTGAAATGTTTAAAAATGTTTAAAAATATTTTTCCCTCATCTTTAAAAATTATTTTTTAAAATTAAAAAAAGCATTAACAACTTACCCAGAAATCTTAAGTACAAAATTTTATTTTCTTGAAACCTTTCAAAATTCTTAAAAAGGTTTCAAAATCTTCAAAAATATATATATTCATTCAAATCTTCTTAATATTCAAATTATTTTTTAATAGTTTCAAAACTAGGTTTACGAACTATAATAGACAATCTGATCTTCTCTACCGACATTATCAACCTGGAAAAATGCCGCCCTGCTTGACCACTCAAGTAGGAGCGTCTATCCTCTATTTTAGTTCGTAAACTGGCTAGGTGCATTGGGGACGCCTTGATTTTAGTTCCCAAAAGCTTAGGTGCAGGGGGGGGGGGCGCAGCGGAAAATCATAAAGAAATTATTATTTCATGAACCCGTGAAGATTTGTCAATGTTTAATAGCTGAAATGAAAGGTTAGATTAGAAAAGATGTTAGAAAACGATGTTATTTTGCTTAGTGTTGGAAAAAATGGAGCAAAACGACAGTTTTGTTTCCAACTTTGTTTACAATGTTTTTTATAAAACCATTGTTGTTAAATTAAAACTTGGACACATCATTGAAAATTAAAACTTCAGTTTCGGATTTATAATCTAAACAAAATGTAACTTACGGGGAAGAAAGTTTTTCAATTCTTTATATAACAATGGGAAGAGGAGAATTGGGAATTTTCTTTTTATTGATGGACTTCTAATTTAATTATTCTGATGAGGAAAACTATTGGTTTCGAAACGTCGAAATAAAGGATCTACAAACGAATTCTTTTTTGGTCTGAAGTATGTCATTTTTACCATCTCTTACATTATATTTATGAAATGAAAGGTAAAATCCTAAAGATCACTTTAGTGAAATATCAAATTAATAAACTTATTTCCCTATATCCTGCTAACAGTTGAAGCTGTTGTACAAAATTCCTTAAAAATCGAAATTTTATATTTGTCTTTTTTTTACGTTATAATTCAATACACACATTGTGTCATCTTTCTAAATCAAGGCTAATTTTTAATAGTTCACCCGGTTAGTGGTTCGATACTTTCCGTCTGTAGTGTTATATATATATATATATATATATATATATATACCGGGTGTCCCAGACCACCCGTCCACCCCTTTTAACATCTAAAATACCTAATAAAATAAAAAGTTTAGTACCTCCTAATAGTAAATGGACTATGCCTGATCGATTGAAGGTATTTTCTACTTTCGGCTCCCACCGGAAGTGGCCTATTTGGACCTGAAGTCCTTTTTTTTAATGGAATGACATATTTTTCTTAATTGATTTCGATTCTACGGAAAAAGCTGAGTAACTTTTGTAGGAAATTTTTTTTTCTAAATCGTCGTTTTCCACCTGAAAATGTTAGATTTCAGAAAGCATTTTGGGGTGGAAAACGACGATTTAGACAAAAAAAATTCCTACAAAAGTTACTCACCTTTTTCCGTAGAATCGAAATCAATTAAGAAAAATATGTCATTCCATTAAAAAAAAGGACTTCCGGTCCAAATAGGCCACTTCCGGTGGGAGCCGAAAGTTGAAAA
Organism: Andricus coriarius; assembly: GCA_932066315.1. NCBI lineage: Eukaryota > Metazoa > Arthropoda > Insecta > Hymenoptera > Cynipidae > Andricus > Andricus coriarius. Next base: position 25,340 of record CAKNWT010332598.1, read on the forward strand.
TACCTTCAATCGATCAGGCATAGTCCATTTACTATTAGGAGGTACTAAACTTTTAATTTTATTAGGTATTTTAGATTTTAAAAGGGGTGGACGGGTGGTCTGGGACACCCGGTATATATATAATTAAGAAATAAGGTTAAAGAATCACCGCAGGGTGTCACTGGGAGCAACTGCCACCTAAAAATGACACCGACTCCCAGTAGGACCGCGGTAAAATAAATGTGTGTGTGTATGTGTGTGTGTATATATCACTACCCTAAGCGCTTTGGTGGTCCGACCTCTGAACCATCAATTGTTCAGTTTATGGTGCTGCGAGAGCTTTGTCTGATCCAAATCCAAGGCTAAAACCGACGATGGATCAAGAGGCCAAAAGACGCTTGCATCAATTCAACAGAAAGAATGGATGGGCAAGGAAGAATGCGTCCCGTATTGAGTGTCTGATTGACTACATAGCATCTGGTAAACCGTTCACGGAAAGGGTTCGAAAGTTCGCACAAGAACTAAGGATCTACAGTCACACACCAAACAAGTCAAAGCCACGTACAATCAAACAGCACATTGTTGACAAAGTACGGGTGTTATCTGACACAAGGAGGAGAATACAGAAGAGCGAGAGATGGATCAGGGAGAATCAAAAGTTTCTCGCTGACCCATCTCGCCTGTTCAGTGATCACACTGTTTCTGTCAAAAATCCACCCAAGCCCAACGAGGTAGAGACTTTTTGGAGAGAGGTATGCAAGATATCGAAAACACTGAAGTTGAAGGAAGATACTGACAATATCATCCGCTTCAAGGAATTCTGCGACAACCTCATAAAATCTGAAGAGGAATGTCCATCAGTCACTGCCGAAGAGGTGAAAAAAGCACTTAGAGGAACGAAGAACTTTTCTGGTGCTGGACCAGATTGTATCAAGAACTTCTGGTGGAAGAAGTTTACTTCTACACACCAACATTTGGCCCGCATATTCACCTCGTATTTAAAGTCAGAGACGCCCATTCCGCAGTGGCTGGTGTTAGGACGCACTATACTCCTACCGAAAAAGGGCAACTTCTCCAACCCAGAGAATTACAGGCCAATAACTTGTATGCACACGCTGTATAAGATCTTTACAGCTGTCCTAAACAACAGGATTGTTCGGCGAATTGAGCCTGTGTGGCGTGAGATGTACGAACAACGTGGCTCGAAAAAAAGGTGTAGCAGGCTGTCGAGAGAACCTGCTAATTGACAGGTGTGTCTGCAAAGACGCTGCAGCCCATCAACGTGTCCTGTCAATGGCCTGGATTGACTACCGGAAAGCTTTCGATTCAAACTCTTATAGACTTATCATCTGTCTGTTGGAAAGCTTGAAGTTGCATCCACACAAGGTGAGATGCATAGAGAGATTGATGCCTCTTTGGAAAACTAGATTTACTATCTCATCTGGAAATCATCGTGTGACAACAAACAACGTCACCTTCCAGAGGGGCGTCTTTCAGGGCGATTCCATGAGCCCTTTACTTTTTAGCATCACTCTTCTGCCTCTATCTCTCGCACTGCGAAATTCTTCTGGATACCTCTGTGGCGACACTAACCAGCGCGAGCATAAGGTCACTCATGTATTTTATATGGATGATCTGAAGCTCTATGCCTCTGGTAAAGGCAAACTTCAAACTGCCATAAATATCGTCAAGAAGTACACTGGAGAGATTGGGATGGACTTTGGATTGGATAAATGTGCTAAAATTCATCTGAAGGACTGAAAGATTGTTGGCGTTTTCGAGGAAACTGAGCTTGTGGATATAGGTGTTATCAGACATCTTAACACTGGAGAGACCTATACATACGTGGGCGTTCCTCAAAGCCGCATTCAATGCGTAACATCAGTAAAGGAGTCTCTCCGAAGCAAATACAAGCATCTTCTCCGACAGATTTGGTCTTCCAATCTGTCAGCGTTGAACAAGATACCTGTGACTAACATGCTTGCTGTCCCAGTTCTACTCTACTCGTTTGGGGTGATTAAATGGACGAAGAACGAACTCAAGGCCCTTGATGTCACCACACGTAAGATCATGCATATGCATAAAAGCTTGCATATCAATTCGTCAGTTCCGCGATTATACATTTCACGCCGTCAAGGCGGACGCGGACTTCTGAATCTCCAGTGTCTTCATAACCGAATAGTTTTAAGTACAGCTTACATCGTAGCCAATGGCAGAGATCCTCTCCTAAAAATGGTCAGCAACCACGAGAATGACTGGCAAAGGAGCGTTCCTTTACAAAGCCGCGGAGCAAGCGGCCGAAACCCTTGGCCTGAATTTTAACATCAGAAGTGAAGAAAGTGCATTACTCCGTCTAGATGCTTCACATCTGAAAGCCGAAGTGAAGAAAGCAGAAGTTCAAAAATTCCATCAAGAGCTACTCGACAAGAAAATGCACGGAAATTTTCACAGAAATGTAGAAAAACAGTCCTTGTCGAAGGAGCAAACTTTTGCTTTCCTCAGATCATCAGAGCTTCATTCAGGTACAGAGGGTTTCATTTTCGCATGCCAGGACGGTGTCATTTCCACCTTAGCATACCGTGACCGCATTTTATGTCAAGAAGTTCCGAGCGATAGGTGCAGAGCGTGTCATGCACACGCTGAGTACCTGGAACACATACCCTGCCCTGACGAACGCTCCAAGGGAGATAGAGTTAATTGTCCAGAACGAGAAGTGCCAAATTTTCTGGAACTACGATTTTCGGACAGCAGTCTCCGTTGCACACTCGAGGCCTGACATTGTTCTCCAAGATTTCGAGAAACGAGCTATATTCGTGATCGAATTCTCGACCCCGTCAGAATACAACATCACTGCTAAGGAGAAAGAAAAGGAGGAGAGGTATCAAGACCTTTAAGGGGAGCTGCGAAGACTGTACCCAAAATGTTCGGTACAAGTAATTGTC
>CAKNWT010332601.1:0-17469 GCA_932066315.1 Andricus coriarius
GAGAAAATCAACAGTTTTTGTCTGACCCATCTCGACTCTTCCAAGACCCTCCAGTTACTGTCGAACACCCGCCTACACCAGAGGGGGTCGAGGCATTTTGGAGAGAAGTCGACGAAGTCCAGCATCCACTGATAGAACACTCGAAGGATATAAATAGCTTCAAGGAGCTGTGCAGTGCCCTCATAACACATGAGGAGGAATGCCCACCTATCACCCCCGGGGAGGAGAAAAACGTATTCAAACTTAAATTAACCTCTTAATAGGCTAATTTGACCCGTCTCGACTGCTTTCGTCTAATATTCCAAACAATTTTTAAATAAATAAGAATCACAATAAACGCATTTACAAGAGTGTAACAAATATCCTTATACTCTCAGTAATGTTCAACAACCCTCAAGAACTACCCCTGCTACATTTAACAAACCCCGTCTCGACTACTTTCATATAAGATCGCCAAACAAAATTTAAACAAATAAAAATCCCTATGTCCACAGGAATATACATCAATCCTCACGAACTACTACCAAATTTAACGAACACCATCTCGACTGTCTTCACCTAATATGACAAACAATTTTTAAACAAATAAGAATCACGAGAAACGCATTTACAAAAGTTTGTAAATATCCTCTTATCCAAAGCAATATTCAACAACCCCCAAGAACTACCACTACCACATTCAACGAACTTAGTCTCGGCCGCCTTCAAATAAGACCGCCACAAAATCTGAAATGAATAATAATGATGGCAAACGTATTTCTAAGATTCCCGTTAATATTCCTGTTTGCTGAAGTAATATTCAGAAATGGTCAAGAAATAACTCTACCATATTAAACTACTTCAGCAAAAATAATATCAACCCGAATGCTGGGAATGCGTTGTTTGTGATTATTATAAATTCGAAATTTGTTAGCCGATTTTAGATGAAGGCAGTCGAGACAGGGTTCGTTGAATGTGGTAAAGTCTTGGTAATGCGTGTGTTGTAATTATTATTTATTTTAAATTTTTGGGCGAATTTAGTTGAAGGCAGTCAAGACGGGATTCGGTCAATATACGATACATTAATTTTTTTAAATTGTATAATCAATATATAAAAAAGTATCATTGCAGAATGCCTCCACGTACCTGACCAATAATGATTCATACAGTTCGGTACCTGCCTCCCCTAATTGCTCCCACCTCTGACAAATTGAAGCAAAGTGACATTGACCTCTGGGTTTTAGTCATTGTCGACAATGACCGGTAAAAGTTGGACATTTCTGAACTTTAGCTTCAGGGATAGTCATTGACTAGTCAATGTCGGCAATGACAGACGGCAGCAGTCAATGTCGAAATTCACTAGGAATTGTCAACAATGACTGATTTCCGAGATTGTCTGTTACATATATAAGTTTACCCTGTAGAACAAGGCACATCTGCTATTCTAATTTATATCATGTCTTATTTCCGCGAATTGAAAATTCAATCAAATTGATAAGAAAAACTGATCAAAACTAATAAAAACACAAAATTGCACCAAGGTCGACATTAGTTAAGTATCTTACATCTTTTTTCAGGCCTCTGAGAATTTATTCCTAGTACACGCCATATGACAGTAGTCAAACCCTCGTAATATTAATTTTTTTAATACGGTCAACACCTACATCATTCGGATCAGATATTGTGAGTTTTGTATAAATCAGCTGTCTTTTCACAGAATCTTCAGGAGATCCAAACAATAAAAGGCGGAAGAACAAAATTGTTGAATATGAGGTTAACGAGGAAGCCTATGAAAATTTGATGAACACAAGGACTCTGTTAGTAGAAAATTCATGCTTTCCAATAAAAATTCAACTAAATTTTTCTAGCATTTTTTTTTATCTAATCAAGTTATGAACAGAAAATCTAACTATTCCATTTTCCGTTAAAAAAGTATCCTTTTTAATTTAAAATTCAATTACCAGGTTGAAATTCCAACTAGCTTGTTAAAAATTCATTTTTTTGCTAGAAGATTCTCAAGTTTAGTTGAAAACATTTTATTTGAAGATTAAATTATAGTCTTGGAAATTCGTTTCTTTGAATAAAATTTTTTTTTAATTGTTAATTTCAGTATGTATTTTGTGGGTGAAAATTTTCGCGAATATTCCCTGAAATGTTACCTATTACTTTGTTTGTTGAGAATTTATCGTCTTAGGTTGAAAATATATCAATTTGATTTAATATTTATTACTTTGGTGAAAAAACAATCTATTTTGTTGAAAATCGTTTTTTTCTTCAATGAAAGCGTTCATTTTTTACATAAAATTCCATTTTTGTTAATAATTAATCTTTCGTTTGAGAATTAACTTTTTTGATAAAAACTCATGTTTTTGAGTTGAAAATTTCGGTTTTTGATTGAAAAATTCGCAAATTTCGTTGCAATTTTTTTGTTTCTTAACTGAAAAATCTTTCCTTATTGAAAATTTGTTATTTTGGGTGTAAAATTTTATCCCTTTAGGTTGAAAATTTTGGTAATCCCTAAAAGTTTTAAAATCAAGATATTTTGTTCAAAGTTGATGGTTGCAAATTCATACATTTTGTTCAAAATAATTATTTTTGGGTGAGAATTCAATCATTTGGTGAATTATAATATAATTAATATCATTTGGTTGAAAATTAATCTACTTTGTAGAAAATTTAACAATTTTGTCAAAAAGTCAACATTAACCGAAAGATCCTTGAAGTTAGATTATATTTATTGGATACTTTTTGTGGATTTCTAAGCTTCTTAAAATTCCTTCGCAGATTTATAAGAGCAAGAAACCTCTCACAAGAATCAAACAGAAAATGTTGATTCGGTTTTTGTCTATTTTGAAAAATACCGGATATTGAACAAACAACAAAATTAACATATTTTGCACAAGCCAAGTTTAACACCTTTTCAATAATTTGAGCCTAATTCAGACAATTTTCAGCTATTGCTACCAGCCTTCATTAATTCAGACTTCTATGTTCACAAAATATGTTATATAATTTAATCTTTTGTGACATATATATTTACACATTATTCACTGAAAATACTGCGTTTATCGTGTTTTATTTTCTATCAACTGTTTTTAATATAATAGAGTAATAAAACACAAATTTTTTATTTCCATCTTCTTTTTATCCTGATTGGAGAAGATTCAATACTCTGATAATTGACAAAACAATCGCTTCAGCATATAAATTAGTTAATATTGGCTGATTCCCATTACATTATCAGTCGTAGTTTAGTCGTTTTAGAAAACATTGAAAACGTTGTCCGTTTGGTCCAATCAGGTCAGTGTCAAGGTCAGTTCAAGGACAAACTCACGAAATTAATCGCTAACCAATTAAAACAGGGTAACATTGGTTTTCGGGGTCGCTGAATTCAAATCCGTTGTCCGTTTGGTCCCATCAGTTCAGGGTCAAGGTCGATTCAAAGTCAAACGTACAGAATTAATCGCTAAACAAATAAGTCAGGGTATATATAAGTCCTCGCGGTCGCTGATTTCAAATCAGTTATCCCTTTGGTCCCATCCGGTCAGGGTCAAGGTCAGTTTAAGGTCAAACTTACAACTTGCATCTCCAATCAATTAAGTCAGGGCACCTATAGGTTTAAGAGGTCCCTGAATTAAAATCCATTGTCCGTTGGGTTTGACCTTGGATTGACCTTGATCTTGGCCTGGTGAGACCAAACAAACAACGGATATAATTTCAGCGACCCTGAGCACCTAGAGGTACCCTGACTTAATTGGTTAACGATGCATCTTGTAAGTTTGACCTTGAACTGACCTTCAACCTGACCCGGTGGGACCCTACGGACAACGGATTTGAATTCAGCTACCCCGAAAACTTATAGGTACCCTCACTTATTTGATAAGGGAATAATTTGGTAGGTTTTAGCTTGAACTGACCTTGAGCCTGACCTGGTGGGACCAAACGGACAACGCATTCGAATTCAGCTACACCGAAAATATAAAATCCACCTAGCTAACCAAAAAATCAACGAATTTTTAGCAAAATACTTAAAGTTTCAACCAAAGACATGAGTGAAATTTCGAGAATTGCTAGGAATTTTAAATATATTCAAATAAATTGAAGAGGTTTTGAAGATTTTGAAATATTTTAAATAATTTTCAAATATTTCAAAAATTTGTAAAATCTTCGGGCATTTTAAAAGATTCCTCAATAAATAGCTAACCATCGCTCTAGTGAAAAACATTTTGGTCTGCCAAATTCACGTTCTACAAATCGGTAATCGATATTTGATCGAGATTTACTGGTATTCGCAAGCAAACACAGACAACCTTCATACTCATTTTAAATGATCGGAACTGAGTAAATAATTTATTTTCATATCTGATTAACTTTTTAATTTCAAACGGTCTTTATTGGTCATCATTCAGGTCAGAGGAGTGAATAATTTCATAAGGTTTCAAAGATAACAAACACTTATTAGGAAACAGTTTATGACGCAAACTATTATATTGTATACCACATCGTAATCTTGGAGGATTAAAAAAATATCAAGTAAAATAAATCAAAAGGGTATTAAGTGACTTAAAGACCATCTATTTCCACTGCGTTATCTACCTACGTAGGTCAATCGGCTGGTATATACATTGGCTATCGCATTCCTAGAAAATCATCAGTTGTTTTGTGAGAAATTCTAAAAGAATCAGATTTATCTTCGCAGAAAGAAAATGAGGCCCTTTTTCGGGGCTCTTGTGCTCATCTCCTTGCTTTTCTTCAAAGAAGTTGGTAAGTATTGCAATAATAATCTGACAAGTATACCGCTTCTATGTACTCTAGAAACTTCCCACATATTCTGTCAAGTTCCTATGTATTCCCAGATATCCTGAATATTCTCCATATTTCAGATATTCCGAGGTATTCTGAAGTATTTCGAAATATTTCCAAATATTCTCACATATCTTAATGTGATTCTCGGGGATCTGAACGACTTAAACTAGAATTTATGACTCCGCGACGGAATCCGCATCATCAATCATCATTAGGGTGGTCCACATTTTTACAATGTCATTATTTATGATTGAGAAAGTATTAGAATTGTCCGCATTCCTTACCTCCATTTTTCTCTGTATGTCTGTATGTCTGTCAAACCATCCACAGTGGGGCAAAAATGTACGCGTGGACGAATACATTTTATAGCCTACACTATTCATCTAATTTAACCTTTTGATTAGAATAAAAGCTTTTCAAATATTCTACGAAATGTTACACGGAAGTTCTATGTGGAAATTCCACATGTAAATTCTATACAGAAATTCTACAAACATTTCTCCAACTAATGTTTGACTAAGTATGACTTCCGGCGATGAACTGCGCTCTCGGAAATAACACTCCGGACATAACAACCTTGCACCAGTACTTTAAGGTACCAAGAGTGAGTTTCTCGAGGAAACCAGATTGAGCCGATGCCCCACCTGTGAAAAAGTAATCTTCTTCAGGGAAGTCTGGGATTTACAGTACTTTAGGGTCCCCGATGTAAGTTCCTCGAGGACACAAGATTAAATCAGATTTTCCCGAAAAAGATGCGTTTTTCACACCTGGAGCATTGATTGGATCTCGTGACCTCGAGGAACCCACTCTAAGCGCCGTAAAGTACTGTGAAACCCAGACTTCCCTGGAGTAGATGTGGTTCTAACAGCTGGGGCATTAGTTTAATCTCATGTCCTCGAAAAAACCACTGCAGGCACCCTAAAGTACTGTAAAAATCAGACTCCCCCGAACAAGATTTGCGTTTTGCACCTGGCGCATTGTTTCAATCTCATGTCTTCGAAGAACTTACCCCAGGGTTTTGACGTGGATAGCAAAATTTTCTTGAAGAAGAAGTTGTTCGCATACCTGATGCAAGGGTGTGAAGTTTGGAGTGTGATTTTCTAGAGCGCAGCTTCTCACCGGAAGTCAAACCAAGTCCAAAATTAACTTGTAGAAATGTTTATTTATAATGTGCGATTGAATATTTCTGCCTCGTTTGATTAACAAATTATTCTTTCGTGTACAATTCATGGAAAATTGATGAAAAATCAATGGATTGTCAAAAAATCACTGCAATCAACAGCAACATTCCCTCAAGCCTTCACACTTCCCACTTCTTCAAAAAATTGTCAAATTCCGTTTGTAGAAAAAGGCAAAGTCGGCATTTCTTCATCAAAAAATGATATAAATGAGCAACTATTGTGTATAAATACATGCATTTTTTAAATATAATTTCATAAAGTGACTTAATACTCATGAGTAGATTATTTTCCAGTACTTGGTTTAAATTTTCCTTTCAACCTCAAATATCATAGGCTAACTTGGGCAGTTTCTACTCCTCGGTCAATACCTAGATCGTTTGGATCAGATATAATGAGTTTTGTATGTATCAGCAGTCCTTTTACAGAATCTTCAGAAGATCCAAACAGGCGAAGGGGGAAGGGGAAGCAAGAAATGGTTGAATATGAGGCTAACGAGAAAGCCTATGAAGATTTAATGCAACATACATCATTGCCACTTCGAATACCTGAGCTTGGCTCCCGTAGTCGTAATCGTGACCCAAGCTCGAGACCCCATAGAAGAACCCAACACAATACACTTCCTGCGGCGCTCCCTGTGGCTCCTTATCAACAACAACAAGGTGTTGACGATCTTACAATCGGAACACGAGGACTCTGTTAGTTGGAGATTCATGTTTTCCAATAAAAATTCAACTAGATTTTAGTAGAAAATGGTTTTATATTGTTGAAAATCAAATTTTAAACCGCAAATCTAACTATTCCATGTTCGTTGAAAATTTATTCTTTTCAATTTAAAATTCAATTACTAGGTTGAAATTTCAACTAGCTTGTTAAAAATTCATCTTTTTGGTGAAACGTTCTTAGGTTTGGTTGCAAATGTTCTATTTGAAGATTAAACTATAGCATTGCAAATTCGTTTCTTTAAATTAAAATTAATTTTTTTAATTGTAAATTTCACTATGTATTTTTTGGTGAAAATTTGTGTGAGTGTTCGTTTAAATATTCCCTTTTATATTTTTTGTTGAGAATTCATCTTCTCGGCTTGAAAATGTTACAATTTAATTGAATATTCATTACTTTGATGAAAAAACAATCTATTTTGTTCAAGCATCGTTTTTTTTCCTGAATAAAAACTTAAGTATTTTGTTAAAAATCAATATCTTGGTGGGAAATTATTCTTCCTGGTTAAAAATAGGTGTTTGTGATCAAAAATTCAAATATCAGATTGAAAATAAATCTTCTTTGTTGGCAAATGTAGCTCTAAGACCTACCACGACAGCAAGATATGAAGAAGGTTCTCTGGTCTCAAGTCAATATGTCACGCCTAATCTGCACGTATATACTCAGGAGTTAAATAATCGGAGGAGTTCCAGCAGGTCAGAAAGTAAGAGAACAAATGATGGAATACTTGAATTTGGATCATCTACAAGAAACATGTACCATAACACACGCCCGCGAATGCACGAGGAAATGTCCACCCTAACTTCACCCTTTACTGATCAAAGAAGATCCAGAGGATCAACCACACATCCTTCTCGCGATCGAAGCAGCCGGGAGAGACCAGCTGCAAATTTAGGAGGTTCTGTACCTTGGTTCATTGTAAAAACTAGAGATCTCCTTTTTGCGGTAATCATTTTTTGTGTAACCTGTTTTTGAACAGGATAACTTCATGCTGTGATTCTCAAAGGAAAATTAATTAATCTTAGTTTCCACCAGCGGTCTCATGTTAGTATCACTCGAGACTGTTTTTTCTGGGTCTTATTTGATACCTCAAAATAGCACTTAAATAATTTTTCTTTGCAGTTTTTCAAGAGGTTCATTCACCAGGGACTCTCGATTATCATCACCACCAACAACAACAACTTTTGCAGGATCCGCAATATCATACTTTCCCGCATCAGCCACTTAACACAAATGACGAATTTATGGGCAACACTGCTCCTTACCTTCAGCCTACACTTCCTGGTGGTGTATTTAATCCTTACTGTTTTCCTCCGCGTCCTCCAGGAAATGATGGACAATCTGGGTAATTAAGCTAATGAAAAAAAACATTAATGTGAAGCGTAAGATTTTTGACGTTACACGTTTCCAAAATATGTTATTTAATGTAATATTTTTTGAAATATATATGTATGCACATTGTTCACTGACAATACTGTATTTATCTTATTTTATTTTCCATCAACTGTTTTTAATACAAAAGAGTAATAAAACAAATATTTCGTATTTCAATCTTCTTTTTATTATAACTGGAGAGGATTCAATACTCTGATTATTGACGAAACAATCCCTTCAGCATATAAGCTAGTTAATATGAGCTGATGCTCATTACATTATTCAGTCGTAGAATTTTTAACCAATAGTTGAATTTAAACGAAAAAACTAATTTTCACAAAAATAGTTGAAATTTTATACGAAAGCTATTAATTGAAATATTTTAAATTAGTTTCAATGATTTACAAAAATTGTCATATATTTAGGGTATTTTGAAAGATTCCAAGGAAATTTCAAGGTATTCAAAATGTGTCATAAAATTTCCAATGATCTCAATGATTTGGAGGGGTTTGAAGAAATTGGCAAGCGGCTTTGAAGAATTTCAGAAAACATGCAACGATTTTATATGACTTAGGAGCTTTTCAGGATATTTTAAAATATTGCAAGGGAGTTTATAACGATTTTAAGACCTGTTAGAGGCTTTCAAGGTATTTTATTAAATTTTTTACACGATTTTAGGGAATTGCGGTAGAGTTTATGAAATTTTACGTATCTCATTTATCGTAATTATTTTTGTTTCCATCATATTTTCACTTTTGAAGTTGATTATGTAGATTAATTTTAATAAAACATTTCTTTCATAACTTTATGTTATTCTTCAAGATCATATGTTTATTAATCATTTTCATGTTGCAAAATATTACAATAAAAGTAAAATATTACATAAAATTATTTAAAATCATTACAAAATTAAAAAAATTACGGATATATATATTTTTTATTATAAGCTTTTTAACGAACCTTGCTTTTTGCAAAGAGCTTTGGTATCCTATCAATCAAATGTTTTACAGGTTAAAAGTATTTATTATTATTTTCTCATAAAGTCGCCTAAAAAATATGCTCCTTTTAATAATAAAATCATCGTACCTGATGACACCGAATGGTTGTACAATCCTTTTTTAGGGGTTTGAGTTTTTTAATTTGGTTGGAGAAAGATACTTCGAATTTACTATCTAAATTTCAATAAGTCAAACATAACTGATTGCCATATAAATTCTACTACTTGCTATAGGTTAGAATTTGGTTAAAAATTAGTAAAAATATACTGGTTTAATTCATAAAACAGGCACAGAAAAAAGTGTCATGTGCTCTAAAAACAGCTAAACATCGTTATAGTCAATAAAACCTTAAGAAAAAAGTGTATCGTCATATTTTTCGTGTCGCTTAATCTGAGTCTGGTCCCCTGGTCTGATGTCCTCTTGTTTCAGAGGACGCGGAATCTGAATAAAGTGTAATTTTAAACCCTATTAGATCACCGTTCATCCATTACCACAAAAATAACTTAGGAACCATGAAATAGTTAATTCTGGGATTAAGGCATAGGTCATCATTTTTTGGCTATGGTATCGTGCTCTTTGTTTCTCAAAAGATCTATAAAAAGGCTTACTTTTTGTGCGATTCCTAACATGAAATTTTTCTTCATATTGACGTTTAATTTGTTTTATATCTGGGTGAAATATTTCGCCTAATTCTCCTCTGTAATATCCTGAAATGATTGAGAAATTATCAAAATATGAAAAGAGGAAGTGCAGCTGCAGATTTATCAAACATTCCATTTTACCAATGTTTTTCATATATCAGCTACTATTTATTTGTAGGCCCTACTCAAGTGATTGCCCAGGAACTTTTCTACAATTTGCTTGAAACTAATCCTTGCTGTCTTCTGTTTGAGATTCATTGACGTGATTAGATTCTCACCATTCAACATTTTTTTAATTTGCAGTCCGTTGAAAATGCCTTTTCTTGATTTTGCCTCCAATAATTTTGGAAATTTCATACCAGAAGCAACTTCCTTTCCCTCAAGGGCTTTGAAAAACGGTTTCATCAGACCAAGGTCTATATGCAAAGGAGGAACGAATACCTTTTTGGAGTCAATCAGCGAATTAGGAATTATGTTATTAGAACTTGATTGAAATAGTGTTCTATTTAGTCGTGTTTTCTTTTTAGAGTAACTGTCTTGATCCCGTTTACGCGATAAGCACAAAGAGCAAGAAGTCTTTGTGAAGACTGATGGCTGTGCTAGCATGAATTTCAAATTTTGATACCCCCCAAAATTTGCCCAACATGTTCTGGATGTATTTTTTCTAAAACTATTTAATATGACTGTATCACGCTTTTAACTCATTTGAATGTACTATTCGTATGGGGGCAAAGACAATAGTATCAAGAAGCAATACGACTTTCAGTTTTATTTCAGACCTGAATAAATAAATTGCTTCCATTCACTGGCTTTATAAATCCCTGGCTTCGATTAATTAATTAATTAGTTTGTGTCATGACAATATACCAATGGAGATTCCTTTGTTTCTAAAAACTAATTTTTGGAACTCTTCTCTCTGTCTCTATAATACTTTGCATTCATGCATTCTGACAACAAATTTGTACTTTTTAGCACTGATGCTATGTATTCTTCGGTAATCTCCAGATCCTCTCTTAAACATATTGAACAAGCTATTTCATATTCTATGATATCGATGATAGAAAACGAACTACAAATTGTGTAATCTTAGCTATACATCATCGGATTCAGCGATCTCAAAAACAAGAGCGCACCATTTTCCAAGGTGGATCTTCACCACGGCTTAAGCTTTAACACCAAAATGAGTTATTTCAGTGTTTTTGAAATATTTTTTAAGGTTAGAAATTAATGTTTATCTAATTGGGTTAAGAAAACACCAGATTCGGATTAAGCGTCTCGGGAATAAAAATACATATTATGTTGTAAAAGTTTCTTTCACTAATTCGATTTTTAGCTGGATTTTTATTTTTGGACGAAGTGAGACCCGATGGGATTAAACAGACATGTTCGTGAAGATATCACTGCAATAAAAATATTATACTTTTTATATGGATTCATTTGGAAATGTTTGGAAATCAATGTTTTTCTTTCCCAATCGTTTGGAAATCGTTTGGCTATTTTTGAAAATCCATCATCAAACATGATATATATACATACATATATAAATATATATATATATATATATATATATATATGGGTGATTATCTGTGTTAAGGTCACTTTTGATAGAAGCAACTTTTTTGGCAAAAAAATTCTGTAATAGGTTTTTTTTTGTATCACGCCTATTCATTGGTGGTACAATAAGCAATAATTAAAATATTTGAGCTTAAACATATTTTTTGCAATTTTTTAAAACAATTTTTGACAGAGTTATCGGTTTTCCTTTAGAATTTGGATTCCTGGACCAATTTCTGTAGAAATGAGTTCAAAAATTCTTTCAATAGTCGTTTGGATGTCATTTGTTCGCGTTTGGAAACTCACTTCTGACATTTGGATGTCGAAATTATGTGAGTTATCGAAAAAAAAAGTCATTGGCACCATACTCCCGAATGGTGCCTTCTGAAGTAGTAGTGGCCTTCTTTGGTCAGCCATGTCCTTGAAAAGGATGTAATTCGGACATCCTGACAAAAAAATTTGTCATAAAATTAAAATTTAGAAGACATGCATGATTTCAGATCTATAATGTTTTATTATTTGCGTATGATGTCACTTGGCAGGATGTCTGACTCATATTATATTTAAGTACGTGGCTTACCAAAGAAGGCCACTACTACTTGATATGGTATGTATTATTTAGAAAAATAATGATAAAGATTTAATTTGAGTTATAGATGAAATTAATTTTTCAATATAAATATGAAAAGAAAGTTGAAAAGAAATTCAATGGAAGTTTCGTAGCATTTATTTCAATACGAGAGAGATTTAGAAAGTTTTCGTGAAATTTGTTTTTTTACTTTTATTCGAAATTGGACTTGGAAAATTTTTGTGGAATTTATGTTTATAATGTTTTAATTTTAATATAAATTTAAATATTTAAAAAAAAAATTTAAGATTTTTCTAGTATTTAGAAAAACAATATATGAATAAAATTATTTAATGGAAGTTTTCTGACATTTATTTGAATACGAGAGAGACTTAGAGAATTTTCGTGAAATTCATTTTATTTCGCAAGAGACTTGGAAAATTTTCGTGATATTTATTTCTTTATTTTTATACCAAATTTAACAAAAAATTGTAGTGAAATTAACTTTTTATTTCAATTCGAAATTGAACTTATAACTGAAAGGTACTGAAAGATACTGAAAGGTCTGTATTATTTTCAAAGTAAAGAATGAATATTTTTATTAAAGTCAAAGATGAAATTATTTTTTGGATTGAAATATGAAAGCGAAGTTAGAAGAGTTTCTTATTATTTAGAGAAATAGTGAAAAACATATAATTTAGGTTGGAGGTGAAATTAATCTTTTAATTTAAATATGAAAAGGATATTGAAAGGTCTGTATTATTTTTACAGTACAGAAGGAATATTTTGATTAACGTTGATGATGAAATGAATTTTTTTAAATTTAGATAGGAAAAGAATTCAGAAGAGTTTCTTATTATTCAGAAAAATAATAAAAATTTAATTTGAGTTAAAGATTGAATTAATATTTTAATTTAAATACGAAAATGATATTGAAAGATCTGTATCCTTTTGAAAGTATAGAAGGAATATTCTTTTTTAAGTTAAAGATGAAATCAGTTTTTTTTAAGTGTGAAAAAGAGTTTAGAAGAAATTCTTTTCATTTAGAAAAATGATTGAAGAAACTTAATTTGAGCTGAAGATGAAATTAGTCTTTCAAATTAAATATAAAAAGGACATTGTAAGCTCTGTATTATTTTGAAACTATAGATAAAATATATTTCATTGAAGTTGAAGCTAAAATCAATTTTTTAGTTTAAATATGAAAAAAAATTTATAAGACTTTTGTATTATTTAGAAAAATAATGAAAGATTTTTATTTTATTTAGAAAAATAGACAATTTTAGTTAAATTCGTTTTTTATTTTAATTCGAAATTGAATTTAGAAAATGTTTGTGAAATTGTTAATTATTTTTTTATTATAAATTGTACTTAGAAAATGTTTGTGAAATTTATCTTTTCTTTTAAATCGAACTTGAACTTAGAAAATGTTGGTGAAATTTTTTTTTTATCCGTAATTGAGCTTAGAAAATGATTGTGAAATTTATTTATTTTTTATTCGGAATTGAACTTAGAAAAATTTGGAGAAATTTGTTTTCATAATGTTTAACTTTAAATACAAAAAAGATATTGAAAGTCCTGTCTTTTTTTTAAAGTATGGAAAAAAAAAATTTTATCCATTCGGAGATGAAATTAATTTTTTAGCTCAAATATGAAATCGAATTTACAAGATTTTTCTATTATTTAGAAAAACAAATATAAATTTTAGTAAATCAGATTGAAAAATGTGAACACCTGAAGATTATTGAAAAATTACTTGTTCAATTATTTGAAATATTTGAAAATTCAATTTTATATAATAGTGTTAATCTTATCAGCAGCCTACGTCACTTCCATAAACTTTCCTTATTTGCAAGTTATTTATTACTTCAGTCTGAAAAAATTAGACTTGTTTATATACCTAATCTATTTTATCATCACTTCTTGACACAAAACTATTCTAATTTCGAATCACCTATAGTAAGATTTAAAGCATTTGACATTTGTGGATTACATGAAAAATAATAATTTATATCTTATTACCGATCGAAAGCAAGATATAATTTAAATATACGCTTTATTTTCTCAAGTTTTTATTCTGAGAACTTGAAATTCAAAATTCGAAACATTTTACCTTTATGTACGTAGAAGTGACATATTTTAATATTACATCTTTCAAAAA
Organism: Andricus coriarius; assembly: GCA_932066315.1. Classification (NCBI taxonomy): domain Eukaryota; kingdom Metazoa; phylum Arthropoda; class Insecta; order Hymenoptera; family Cynipidae; genus Andricus; species Andricus coriarius. Next base: position 13,983 of record CAKNWT010332601.1, read on the forward strand.
TAAATTAAATAACTTTGTATGGTTTTCATCTTGAAAGAAATTAAAATTGTAAGTGGCTCCGATTTGCAGATTTTATAAGAAATTAGAATTTTACGTAGAGTGTATCAAATCTAGAATAAGATAAGACTGTAGATTCAGTTATCAGAAGTAATCCTGTTTTTGGGCTACAAATTTACTAGAAAATAAATTTTCTACTAAATTGTTGAATTTCCAAGCAAAAATAAGAATCTTCTACAAAGAAGTTGAATTTGAAACCCGTATACAATTTGAATTTTGAACAAAGGTCTTAATTTGAATAAGCAGTGGACACATCTAATTGATGAACCTCTATATCATAATGAACAGCAAGTACCATTAGTAACCGCACTGAGCTCAAACGTGGAACAGGAGGAAATCTTCACATTAAAAAATTTTATGAAATTCAGAAATTATGATAAGTTTAGAAATTTTGAACATTTTAGAAATTTTTCAAATAGACGAAAATTTAGATAATACAAACATTTTTGGGAATTATTGGTACCACAGTTTTTACGTTGAGGTTGTTGATTGGCAGTAAATTTGTGCTCACAGGTGTATAATGTTCAATTATTTGCATATGAAGTCACTTTTTGCCCCTGAAAAGTAGAACCTCAGCCCCGCTTAACACAAATAAAAAAGTGCTGAAATCATGCATGTCTTCTAGAAGGTTAATTTTTTGAAAATTTTTTTTGTCAGAATGCCTGACTCATATTCTATTTACGGACATGGCTGATCAAAGTAGGCCACTACTACTTGAGAAGGCGCCGTTCGCGAGTATGGTGCCAATTACTTTTTTATTTGGTAGTTCACGCAATTTCAACATCCAAATGCCTGAATTTATAAGTACTGTCTTCTAATCGCTTGAACAAAGTTAAGCAAAATAAATGACTCTTTAACTTAATATGAATCAGTGCACTGGAAATTAATTATGTATATACATATATATTGTGACCAACTCTCCGGAGACTGGCCTTTCTCTGGACTCAGTATGAGTTTCTGTTCATCCACGTCCAGGATTAACAGGTCGTCATCTTCTGAGCTCAGATCTTCCTCCATGTCAATATCTATTTCTTCTTGTATTTTCCCTTCCTTGTTATTATTTTCTTCTACTCTATCCTTATTTTCTTCTTCTTCTATATTGGGAGTGTTGGATCGGGGCTTTTGTGTATGCCCCACCGGTTGCTTCGTCGTCCGTCTCTCCTTCTCTTTCATCCCCACTCCTGTCCCCACTCTCGGAACGTTCGCTCTCTTTCCTTGGGAGAGTCCCGACGCAGTCAGTTCGTGTGCAGCTTTCGAGCAGTCAACAGTGACCAATAAAGTACAGTGACAATTAAACTCTGTCTCAATTCATTCTGAGGAATAACCCAACATTGGTCCTTCGAGCCTATATACCTACGATACCAGCTTGCTGCATCTTGACACAGGACTCTTCGTGCTTCCGGCGAGGGCTGCCCGAGCCCGAAGCTGAGAGCCCACGCAGCAGACACCCTGAACGTTGCTTTTTCAGTAAACCACCTACGAGCCCACCCGGACGTCGCCATGAACCCAGCCACTGGTGAACCGAGTAACTATGCCAAAAATCTTAATTAATTCTGTCTCAGAAGCTACGTCCTCTGTCTTTTGCCTAGCGCATCGCTTTAGAAGATACGGCCTCTGGCTCTGTTACACCGCTTTAGAAGCTACGCCCTCTGTCTTCTGTCTAGCGCATCGCTGCAGAAGAAACGGTCACTGGCTTAAGTGCACTGCTTCAGAAGTTTCGCCCTCTGTCTTCTGTCTAGCGCATCGCTTCAGAAGGCACGGCATCTGGCTTTGGTACGCCGCCTCAGAAGCTACGCCCTCTGTCATCTGTCTAGCGCATCGCTTCAGGAGATACGGCCTCTGGCTTTGATAAATCGCCTCAGAAGCTACGCCCTCTGTCTTCTGTCTAGCGCATCGCTTCAGGCGATAAGGCCCCTGGCTCAGTACAGGAACTACGCCCCCTGTCTCCTGTGTAGCGCATCGCTTCAGGAGATACGGCCCCGGGTTCAGTACAGAAACTTCCATCTCGTCTTTTCCTTCCTCTGTTTCCACATATGTAAGCCGACTCAGGACACAGCGCACACTGGGCGCCGTCCTGCGCAAAGCTGCCCGTAAGATCCTTGATCGGCCCTGCGAGGAATGTACTGACGGCCTGGCACTCAGCAGCCTCGACACGGTGGATAAGTATTGAAGGGACTTTTCGAGTAACCATATGGAGCTGCTTCAATACCCGGAGATACAGGACAGCGATTACTCCCTCGACGACGAATACGCGGCGGCAGAGGACATTTACACCGCGGCCAAGGCTCGCCGCGCCATAGACCGACGCCGCCTTCATCCGAGCTTCAGCTTGAGTCACCAGCACCAGGGGATCAGTCAGATTGCCGAGGATTGAGCTACCTCAGTTCAGCGGACGACGACAAGACTGGGAGTCCTTCCGAGACCTCTTTCACGCACTTGTGCACGCTGAGCCGACCTTGAACGACCGATCACCGACGAGTTCTCGTATACGACCACCTCAAGGCCATATTTAACATGATGGCTCTGAAGGAAGTCGGCAGCAGGAACCCACAGGCTCCTGGACGAGCTGAATCCACATTGCAGTCAACTCACATCTTTCGGCCATCCAGTCGCTCAATGGGACGATTGGCGCGGTTGGGAGGAGATTAACCGAGCTGAGAAGACAACATCATCGGCCGCGAGGGGCTTCCAGACATACGACCAGCTCACCACCTACCTCCAACAGCAGTGTCTGATGGTGCAATCGATTACCACACAAGAACACTACCTTGCCCGCTACGAGGCATTCAGAGGCCTTAACACCTCAGATCGCAAGAACCTGGTCATCAGCCACGCGCTCTGCTTCAATTGCGTGAGGGAAAATCACAGCGCAAGGAACTGCGCATCATCGTCATCGTGCAGAACGTGTGGCGAGCAGCACCACACGCTGGTTTACGAGGGAAAGCGCGCTGGAACAGGCCTGTTCGCCGCCATCCCTGCGAAGCGGCTCCGACACCAGATGACAACGGCCACCACCACGGCTCCTTCCACCGACGACAGTTCGTTGCCGCAATGGTCCGATTGCGGCGAAAACAGGCAGCCACAGGCATGACTAGCTGACCTGCCAACGGCCTTGGTCACCCTCTGGGACGGATGACGCCGAAGAGAGAAGGTTCGCGCCCTGCTGAACTTATGCTCAAAGGCCACTCTCGTCAACATAGACATCGCGAAACGACTAAGCGATGGACTCGAGCAAACCAACATTCGACAGATCCGGGTCCGACTCCAGTGCATCCACCTCCAGCGGCTCCTGTGGAGCTCCGAAATCCCAGCAGCTCACTACGGCTCGGTCCGGTCATGGTGGTTGCCAAGATATTGATTCAAGACCTATGGCGAGCCAAACTCTACTAGGACACGCGCATGCCTGAGCCCTGGGCCTGCAAGTGACTCG
>CAKNWT010332607.1:0-29577 GCA_932066315.1 Andricus coriarius
TTTTTTTTTTCTAAATTGATCGTAAGACCAAAATAAAATATGAAAACTTTGTTTTCTCTACATATTTTGAATATGTCAAATGTCTCGACTGCACTCGGTAAGGAAAAAATTCTGACGCGCGAATTTCAAACTTGATTGAAAGTTATATTTTTAAGTTTTATTTGTTTATATTTGAAATAGGAAATTCCTAAAATTAAAACAAATTCCCGAATAAGGAAATTTCTGAAAGCTTATGATATTACAGAATTTGAAAATTCAAGGTAATAGAAAACTCCCGAAATGAAATTGCCGACATTATGAAATACCTGATACGGTGAAATTGGCGAGGCAGGTACATTTTTTTGCGATTTCCACAATGGATCCCGTTTTTAACCAAGTATTCAATGATTTCGCATCGTTGAAAGTTACTGCGAATACCGGGAGTGTAACTTGAGTACTGTTTTCTTGAGTAATCGGATTCCTCCTCCATCCAGTAAGTCTAGGTGCTCTCTAACATCCATCTGACTTTATTTTATGCCCTTCTCATGCCAGTTGTGCATTTAATTAATTTAAATTAAATATTTTCACCCCGCTTTCGGGAAAAATATTTAATCACGCCCTATTTTCCCACCTTGGAGTCCCCGTTAGACTCTACTCCAACGAATATATTTGCGTTATTTCCCCCAACCATTATTTTTCTGACGTGATGAGGATTCACGGATGTAAATCGCGCATCTTAGAGTCCTTCCACAAATTTTGTGCATTTTTCGTATCGCATTCCATTACCCTTTAGTTATTTTATTCATAACGCTTTTATTTTTTTAACATTGCTATTCATAAATATCGTTTGTCTTTTGACAGAAATATCAGCAGGCATGAACTGTGAAGAGAAAAAACCATTGGGTCTGAAACTTTCAGAGAAAAGCCTCAATGAAATTAATTATCAACAGGAAAAGCGTTACAAAGAAGACCATTCTCCTAGGCCTATACATCCTAACCATCCTTTGAATAATCAAAAGAACCCAAGATACCATATACAAAGATCGCTCCGAATGTACATTCAACAGTCCCTGGCTTTCCCGGAAAATATATCCCTATGTATCCAAATGTTGACAATAGTTATGGTCCTCGGCCAGTATATAGGATTCCTGTATATAAGCCTATTTCTGGACAACCAAATTTCCACGATATACATTCACAAATCAGTTCCCAAGAGCCAGCAGCGAATGATACTCACCGTTCATATCAACAATTTTATAGCGAATTGCCTCATCATCCACATTATGGGGGGCGTCCGAAAGCTTCTGGACCTGGCAATCAAAACTGATACTTCCAGTAAAATAAAAAAACTTTATTATTATACTATGTATAATATTGTAGACATAATAATAAAAATAGTATAACGCATATACGTTTTCCCTTGGTTATATTTTTTGATTAGAGAGAAAATAATAACATGAGGGCTTATGGCAATTGCGAACTTTGAATGCGATTTTCTCAAAAACATTTTTCTGGTTGTAGCTCGTCTGATGGACCTCGCGCTTCGCGGTCGTTAATATATTTACCTCGCGCTATGCGCTCGATCCTTGTACTTACCCACATTTGTGCATAGACTTTTTAAAATTAAAGATCAAACCCTGGAGAACTGTAATATGTTGATTGTGAATTCTCTTTTGTTAAAGCTCATTCGGCTTTAACTAACACATTCTCATCACGTATCTCGTTATTCGCACTCCATTAAAATTCTTCTACTACGCGAACTTTTCTATATTACGTTTAACTCTACTACATTAAATGTATATTATAATAATTTATATACCTCGCACCGAGACTGCTTATTCAGATATTGAAAAATGAAGTACAAATGTAATTTTTCATGATTACTTTATTATTTTTTCCTTATTTAGCATTAATCTTTATTCGCAGCTGCCCTGAAAAATTTATCATTTCAATAAATGTATATTATTACAATTCATAACGTTCTTTGATATTAAGATAGACGCATTTTCATTGATTTTTTTTATAATTTAAAAAAGTGCGCGTGCTATCCAAAAAGGTCAGAGGCAAATTTTTAGATCTAATTCAGGCGAACAATTTTGTTATTAAACATTTTATTGTTCCTTGTGTCGTTTTTCCAAAAATTTAATTTGTTTATTTTTAATTTTATTTCTCGCGATTAAAATAGGAACAGACGCCGAGGTGAAATCCATTTTTTCTCAATCAGTGAGTCCGGAAACGTCGAGATTTGACGAAATCCTCAAAACTCAATTTTTACATAAAACCAATACCTTCTCATTGAAATGAAAATGTAAAAATATTTCCGGTGCACGTCAATGTATGTAACACTACATATCCAAAAACCTGAATAGTCTAGGCATCATTGGGGGCAAAACAGTGGAATTCACGCATTCGTTTTATCTATAACCTTTCCAAATTCGATCATGTTTCTCAGTACAGGGAAAGAGCTGGTTTCATGAAAGTTATCAAGAGAAGACCATATTTTATGGGTAATTTGCTGTAAATGATCTTTAAAAATGAAAAGCCTGTATATTTATTGGAATGGTTTTTGCGGAATAATATGAACCTTCCAGGTCGGCCTGGGCTACGTGATAGAGGTCGTGCCCTGGTAATACCTGCTCATAGAACATGTTTAATGAAAATATCTTTTGTAATTCGAGGGAGGCGGCTTTCGAATAAACTGCCGAATAGTATTCCTAATGCGCCTGCAGTACTTGCATTTAAAAATATGTTCTCTGCATTTCTAAAATCTATGGGTACACTTTATTTGATATAACTCTGTGGACTTGACTTGTATCTTGTTTGCCCTCTCTATTATATTCAGTTCCATTACTACTTTTTATTCCTTTATATTTTTCTATCATGAGGTGTGATAATGTTATTCTTTTTTCTTTTATCTATTTATATCGTAAGATAAGTTTACCAACAGTGCTATCTAATATAAGTTTGAGTAACTTCTTACAGCATATACTTACATGAACTTACTTACATTTTTATAACCGAATAATGTCGTTAAATGTACGTTTTTAATATTAAACCAGGGTTCTAAAAATATTTACACTTCACTCTAGATTCTAAATCTATATATTTATATATTCCTACATATTTGTATATTGTATTATGTATATACTCTGTTTATCTCCTAAAGGTGCTTTATAGCCCTGTGAGCTTTTTTCTCAATAAATAAATTGTCTCAGGTTCAGTTGATGAGTCTACGAAAATCTGCGCAAGTCCAAAAAAAATTTTAGTCCCATTAGTTTGGAAATTGCGAGGCAGATTGCGAGATAGATTTTCATAGACTTTGTTTCATTCTCAGGCATCATTGACGTAAATTAAACCTAGGAAAATTTCTTTCGAAAAACGTGAACTCCACTTTCTTGACCTTGAAAACAGGCAAAAATGGTCAACCTTGATAGATCATAACCAATGACACATATTTCTTCGGGAATTCTTACCATTTTTCAGGCGTAATATCTGGACTAGAACCCTTCTCATAGATATAGCTATAGCAGAGGTCATGAAAAATTTATTTTTATGAAAAATTTGAGCTTGGTCGGCTTCACTTGTAACTAGTTTCAAAATGAAAGGGCTTCTAAGCCTAAAGTTTTAATCAAAAGCCTTTAGCTTCTTGAAGCTAAAAAATATATATTTTAAAATTAGATACTGAATATTGGTATGTAATCATCAATGAATGTTAAGCAAGCAAACTGCTTCTAAAACTGAAAAGTGGAAATAATTTATTATTTGATTACATATTGTTTTCGTCAGATAATTAATAAAATGTATATTGAGAAAATATTCTTTAATAGTAGTAATTCTTATTTGAACCATACCGATATCTCTTGTTGATCTAAAGAAATGAATTCTTTGGCTGTATTTTTTGGATTTAAATAAATATTTCGTACATTCAAGATAATAATTTCCTTGACTCAGAAGGTCCAGATTCGTTGAAATCTGATTAGTCCTTCAACGATATATTTGTTTGATTCAATGAGTTCGATCCTTATAAATTGATCAGCATGCATTTGAATCAATTTAATTGGCCATTCTTCAATCAAGCCTTTAGCTTTATTTAAATCAAACAACAAATTATTTAATTTAAAACAATATAATTAGGTTAAAAAATTATATTTATTTGATACAAAGAGTTCATTCATTTATATACCAATTAAGTTTTTTTATGAATAAAATATTGTGTTTAGATAAACATTTATTTCGTTAGTCAAAGAAAATGTTTAATTTGACTAGTAGAATTAAATTAATTGTAAAAAATAAAAGTTTATTCCAGCGAAATAATTATGTTGTTAAACTGAACATTTATTAATTTCTTTAGATACTAAAGTTCATTCTTATTCAAGGCAAATCATTTTTACAAAGTTTGCTGAATAATTGTAATTTTCTATAGAAAATTAACAAAATGTACAACTAATACAAGTTTTAAAAATCAAAAACAAAACTCTGTTGAAATGTATCACCTGAAAATCTTGATTGTGTTAATTAATTTGAAGCCTATTGACGTATTTTCAGTTTAAGATTGTGAAAAATTCTTATTTGTCTTAACTTTGCTTAAGCAATCAGAAGATAACGTTTTTAAATTGGAGAAATGCCAGAACACGTTTAAAATTTCATAACATGACCTTCTTCTTGTTTCAATAGAGTTAAGAATGTTACACCAACGTGCTATTTCACTTTTTCCATCTATATAACCTTTTATTAATTATTACAATATAATATTATACTGAATCAGGAAATATCTCGACTAATTGAATTATTAATTATCTACTAGTCTTTGGTGGCTCACTTTTCGCTAATCGAATCTCTAAAATATTACTAGAAATTAGTTCAATTCATACTATACTATGCAATTAAAATAACATTCTTTAGGCAGTCGAGTTCATACTTATTCAGGCTGATGCTCATTCTGGAATGAAAACTTTCACAATGTTTGAAAAATAGTTGCAATTTTCTATGGAAAATAAGTAAAGTATACAACCGAACAAAATTTTGAAAATCAAAAACAGAACTCCGTGGAAAATTAGTAGTAAAAATAGATATATAATTAATTTTAAATACATTGATCATTTTAAAGTTCATGATCTAATTTGATCATTAGAGTTAACAATGTCACACCATCGCGTTATTTTATGAAACTTTTCTATTTTTCAGGTTTTCCATTTTTATAGCCTATTTAAATTATTATATACATTTCGAAGTATATTTATTCATTTGTATCCAGTAATTAGTTATTTTCGACTACTGAATTAGCAAATATCTCAACTAATCGAATAAATAATTTTCTACTAATGTTTATTAACTTATTGTTCGCTAAACGTTTTTTTTTATACTTCATTAGTAATTATTTAAATTTTATCAAGTGTGATTTAGAGAGACTTCAAAGTATCTTTTGCATAAGGAAAAAAAGCTTCACAATTTAAAAAAATCTTCTTTAGGCACTCAATTTCATGCTGATTCAGGCTGAAGCTTAATAAAGGGAAATAATTTGTAAAGAGTTTGCTAAATAATTGCAATTCTTTTTAAAATAGAGAACAGAACTCTGTGGAAAAGTAGTGCATGATGATCCTGAATATGTAATTAATTTCGAGTTCAGTGATCCATTGTAATTTAAAGATTCTAAAAAATTCTTATTTTAATTAACTCTGTTTAATCAAGTAGAAGACAATGTTTTTTAATTGTGGCAGGCTACGTCACGTTTAAAATTTCACAGTGTGACCTTCTTGTTAAGTCAATATAGATAATAATGTAACATCATCGCGTTCTTTTATTAAACTTGTCTACTTTTCACGTTTTCCATGTTTATATCTTTTTTTAAATTATTATATACAGTTCTAAATAATTTTCTTTTTACCAAGCAATTAGTTTTCCACTATTGAATAAGGAAATATCTCGACTAGTCGAATTATTAATTTTCTACTAATCTTTGGTGGCTCACATTTAGCTAATCGAATCTTTAAAATTTCACTAGTGAATTTTTTCAATTTTACCAATTTTGATTGAGAGAGACTTCAAAGTATCTTTTTCACAAGGAAAAAAGCTATACAAATTTCTTTAGGCACTCAATTTCATACTTATTCAGGCTGATGCTTAATTAGGGGAAATAATTTTTACAAATTTTGTTAAATAATTGCTATTTTCTACGGCAAATAAGGAAAATATACAACCGAATTTTTTTTTTAATCGAAAACAGAACTTTTCTGAAAAGTATTGCATGAGGGTACTGAATGTGCACAATTAATTAATATATTGATTCATATTGATCCATTATAATGTTAAGATTGTGAAAATTTTTTACTCTTTTTAACTTTCTTCAAACAATCGGAAGGCAATACTTTAAAAATCGAAACAGACTACGTCACGTTAACATTTTTTCAATACGGCCTTCTTGTTATGTCAATAGAGTTAATAATGTAACACAATCGCGTCGTTTCATTAAACTTTTCCATTCTTTACATTTCCAGGTTTATATCTTTTTTTTTAATTATTATATACAGTTCTGAACAATTTTCTTTTTACCAAGCAATTAGTTTTCCACTATAGAATCAGGAAATATCGTGACTACTCGAAGTAGTAACTTTCTATAAATCCTTAATGGCTCATTTTCCCCTGATCAAATCAATAAAATTTCACCAGTAATTATTTAAATCTGACTAATTTCTATGTGGAGAGACCTCAACAAATCTTTCGCATAAGGAAAGAAGCTATACAAGTAAAATAACCTTCTTTAGGCACTAAATTTTATACTTATTCAAGCCGACGCTCATTCAAGGCAAATAAGTAGTACAAAGTTTGCTAAATAATAACAATTTTCAATGAAAAATGAGGTAAATATACAACGCAAGACTTACAAATTATCCCCGTAGCATTTTCATTTTCATGAAAATTAAAAAAGTTATAATCTTTTCAACATTTAAAAATTTTCAACAAAAAAATCCGCAGGTCCTTTGAGAACTTTCTTTTAAAAACAGATTGAAAAACAATTTCACTTCCAATTTATGATTTATTTTTGTTTGATCGCTCTCGATAACGTATTTACCTCGCTCTACGCGCTCGGCCTTTGTACTTCCCCCACATTTGTGCACAGACTTTTTAAAATTAAAGGTCAAAGCATCAACAGCTGTAATTTTGTGATAGTGAATTTTCTTTTGTTGAAGATCCCTCGGTTTTAACGAACACATGCTCATCGCGTATCTCGTGCTTCGAGATCGATTTTGTCGAAAATACGAACTTTTCCACATTATGTTCAACACTATTATATCAATTTGCATTTTTTAAGGAAAAACCTTACTTCATCGACTTTTTCCAGACCATTTCTTCATAATTTTGTACATAAAAATGACGATTCGGTATCAGGCCGATTTCCTCATCAGATTATCTTTGAAATTTCGCAGATAGTTTGTATTTGGAGATGAAAGCGAAAATTTTGTTAAAAATATGTATAAAAATTGTCCTTCTCAATATAAATAGAATGCTCGTTTTTAAAAATTATTAAGATGACCGATAATTAGGACGATAATTAGGATGACGGAATGTGCACCCTCTGTCACCCCTAGAAATTTAATTTTTGATTTTTTAATTTTTGTACATAACTATTATATAAATTTTCCCACTTCGAATAATCAAAGTATTATTTAAATTCTAGACACTTCGTCATCACAAAAGGTTTTAATTATTTTTAAAAATGAGCATTCAATTTATATTAAGAATGACTGTTTTAATACATCTTTTGACTAAAAAGTTTTCGATTTCATCTTCAAAATACTAACTAACTATCTGCGAAATTTTAAAGATAATCTGATGAGGAAATCGGACTAATTCCAAAACGTCATTTTTATACAAAATTGTGAATAAATGGTCTGGAAGAAGTCGATGAAATAAGGTTTTTCCTTAAAATTGCAAATTATTATTTCCCAGACGTTGAATCCAGAATATTTACTTCCCGAAATTTCTATTCATACTATTATATTAAAAATGTATATTACATTTATTTCTGTACCTTAGCCTGTGGGATATGCTTATTCAGATATTGCAAAATAAAGTAAAAATTCTATTTATCATGATTACTTTACTATTTGTTCCTTATTTTGCATTAAATTTTATTCTCAGCTACCCTGAAAATGTATATCATTTCAACAAATGTATATCATCTCAATTCATAATATGCATTTGTATTAAAACCGACATTTTTTCATTGTCTTATTTTTATAATTAAGAAGAAGTGCGCATTCTCTAAACAAACAATTTTGTTATTAAACATTTTATTGCAACTTCTGTTGTTTTTTCCATAAATTCAATTTGTTTATTTGCAATGTTATTTTTTTACGATTTAAACCAAAAATACGCATCCTAGTGTAAAGTGGTTCTAAGAAAATTTGTAAATACAATTTATGCAAAAAATGTTGTTAAATGAAATGTGATTGTAACTTGTGTCGTTCTTCCTAAAAGTTAATTTTTTTATTTCTAATGTATTCTTATAACGAAAGATTGTAACAAATTTGTAGATCTTTTTTTGGTTGAACAACTTTGGTCTTTTTATTTTTTGCGTCTCTCATATCGTTTTTCCGAAATTTTTTATTTTTTATTTTTAATCTTATTTTTTACGATTAAAAGAAAATCTACTCCTCCGACCTAAAAATGATAAATAACAAATTTATAGATCCTTTTTGGATGAACAACCTTCATCCATCTATTTTTTTCGTGCCTCCTGTCGTTTTTCAAAAAATTTAATCTTTTTAGCTTTTTATGTTATTTTTTACGATCCAAACAAAAAGTACGCATCCTATCAAAAAATTATTGATGACCAGTTTGTAGCTCTTTTTTAAATGAGCAACTTTTGTCTATTGATTTTTTCATAGCTTGTTCCGCTTGTCCAAAAATTTAATTTCTTTATTTTTAATGTTATTTTTCACGATTAAAACAAACACGACGCATCCTATCAAAAAACTATGAGTAACAAATTTATAGCTCCTTTTGGTTAACTAATTTTTTTTTAAATTGTTTTATTATAGTTTGTGTTGTTTGTTCAAAATTTAATTGTTTACTTTTAATGTTGTTTTTTACGAATAAAACAAGAACTAAGCATGCTATCAAAAAGTGAATAATAACAAATTTTTTCGATCTATTTTGGGTACACAATTGCTTTCTATTCATCTTTTATTGTATCTTGCATAGTTTAACCGAAAAATGGAATTTTTTATTTTTCATTATTTTTTGTGCGATAAAAATTTGAATCTTCGATTTTACAAAAAAATTCAAAAATTTGTTATGATAACCTTATAAGGTGTTCAAAATGCAACGTTTTTTTCACATAAGCAAAATTTTTTGCCTAAATTATATCTAGAAAGTTGCTCAGAAGCATTATACGCTAGGACGCGTATTTTTTGTTTAAATCGTAGAAAATAAAATTGAAAATAAGAAAATTAAATTAATGAAAAATGACACAAGCTGCAATGAAATGTTTAATAATAAAATTTTTCGCCTGAATTCGATCTAATATGTTTCAATATCAGTACATATTATGAATTGTAATAATGTACATTTGTTGAAAAGATACATATTTCAGGGTAGCTTCGAATAAAGGTTTTAATTCAGTCACCAAATTACAGTTGCCGATGGTTTGAGCCTTAATTTTAAAAGGTTTAAGATACATTGTTTCTTTCCATCCATTCGCATTTCCTCATTTCAAAGAAATATTTATTTCCTTTCATGGCACATTCATTTGGAAGAATGAGTCATTCATTTGATTTAAAATGTATAGTTTTGTCTTCAATTAATATTTGTTTGATACAAAGAAATATTCCCTTCTGACAAATAGGTCGCACTTTTGAATAAAACTATATCAACATAATCCTATAAGACTGGGACTGATGGTTAAAAAATAATTTATTTGTCTGAAAAATATTGAAATATTTGAAAAATATTTTTACAGAATATCTTAAGAATTTGATTTATTTATTATTAACAATACAATAATTAATCAAATTAAAACAATAATTAATTATTTATTTATTTATTGAATTGAATATGGTATCAAAATTAATTTGAATTTAAAGAATTTATTCCCCTATTCTTCTTACATTTTTGTACCAAAATCACCCTTTTCTACCTATTTTGAGAGAATTTTGGGCTATGAAGTTAGATATTTTAATTACTCTTGACTCATTACCGAAGCTTATAAACTCCGAAAACAGAGAATGAACGTGAAATCCACATCCTAATCCCCAAGATTCAGTAGGACAGAAAGAATTTTCATCTTGAACATTATGACCCCCATCAGGAATTTAACCATATTTATCAACAATTTTGTAAATAATTTCCTCATCATCTACGTTATGGTCATCCTAGAGCTTCAGAATCTGGCAATCAAAACTAACACTTCAATTTTAATTTAAAAAATGTGTTGAAAACCAATAAATAATTCGACGCATCCAAATAACAAGGTTCCATATCGTAGATGCCAAATGAAAAGGTGCTAACTCGTGGAAACAAAATGAAAAGGTACTAACTGGCGTGGCGAACTCTCGAAACTTCAAAATCCCATATACATTGTATTGTGGGCACCTTTTCATTTGGCGTATTCGAGATGCAACCCTGTCATTTGGAGATATCGAATTCTACATATGAAGCTTCATATGTACAATTAAGGGTGGCAGTAGAAAATTAGATAACCAACAAAATGGAAAATTTTCATGGGCGCGAAAAAGCATTTTGCAAAATGAAAATCATTATTTAGAGATAAAATAAAAGTCCACTTCCAAGCTGAAATGATGCTAAATTGAGGTCAAAAACTGTTATCAACAAGAGTTATCAAGGCCCAAGAAAATGGATGTGAAAGTTCACAATCTCAAAGAGGTCTTGACCTCAAATTCGAGTACGCTCGGCTGTGAATTACGATTGAAAAATGCAATTTTTAGTTAGAATAAAATTTTTTTAAATGCTCACGAGATATTTAGCATTAAAATACGAGAAAATAAATTTTGATATATAAAAGTTAACCATTTCCGAGAAAATCAGCGGAGAATTTTAAGATAAAAATTTGTTGGGTTTTTAAATACGGCCTTTGATTGCGATCAAAAATCAAATTTTTATTTTTTGGCAAAAGTGAAGAGTAGCTTCTGAAACATGGGGATGCTGAATGTAAATAGCAAATTTTTGATCAGAAAAAATGATCCTGTTCAGAGACAATCAAAATTGAAGATCGCGATATCACAGTATGACAGATAATTATTCTTGTTAAAAATCCTGTGCAGAAATTGCCCTACTTGTTCCCAGGTTCCGATCTGGACCCGACCGGATTTTCCACATGTGGCCGCAAGGGGGCAGTTGGTGTGGCTAGCGTCGGAACCACGTCGAAACGGGTTAGGTTAGACAAGATTATTTTAAGTTTTGTGTTGTCCTCGTGATATTGTTTTGTTTATATCAAACTTAAAACGCCGAAAGCAAAAAGTAAATTGCGAGTTCGGAAGCAGAGAATTGTTGGTGAAATGTCTTGTATCTACAATGAAAACGAAGGTAATTTTTAATTCACTAGATTCAACATAAAAATCAGGAAACCTAGCTCCCAGATAAAATACGAAATTAGTGTTTCATATGTTTTTCATTAATTTTTAAATCTAAATAATCTTATTAACAGTGTAATATGTTTATTTTATTTTTAATGTAAATGGATGATTGCCAAAAAGTTGACCATTTTAAGTCCCTATCATTTTTCACATATTCTGTGATTAACTAATTTTGTCTAAATATTAGGGCAGAATTTAGAAAAGTTTTAAAATTTTAGACGACTTTGTTTAGAAATAATAAATAAAAATGCTTGAAAAATGTCAGGTGATGCGATGTCTCAAACTACAAATTTAAAATAGAAAATTGCTAAATAATATTAACCATATTTTTGTAATAATTTGGGTTTATAAAAATCGATTGAAATTAGTTGCAAAAGATAATTATGGAGTAATAAGTTAAATATTTTGAAATTAAAGATAATAAGAATAAAAACTCTAAACTTTAAAATAATTTATATTGTACATAAATTTCGAAAAAATAAATGAATAAAAACGAAAAATTGTTAGAAAAGAAAGAAGGACTTGAAATAATTTATTATCTCAAACTAAATTTTTAATTTGAATTTACCGCGCTTATCTCGAAAGATTTTGATTGGTCGACTGATCGCATTCGATTGTAAGCAGTGAAGATTGGCACCACTGCAAAGATAAATAATGGTGAAAAGTTTTTTGTTAGTTGTATCGTTACATTTTGGATCCTCTTCAAGAGAGATATTTTAAGCTCACAAAGATACCCGTAAGTTTTTCCAAACAAATTGATTATAAAATAAAGCATTCAAATTACAGTAATGTTTGAAAGAAAGTTCACAATTCACTTTTAGCTTCTGAACATATCCAGTAATGTTTTCGAGAAAGCGTCATCATTTTGAGTGCATTTACTATATATATATGAATAAAGAAAATGTTTTTAAGATTTTTAGAAATTTATATGTTTTTGCTTATAATTGAAAATACAGATTACTTTATACAAAATATATGAATATTCGGATTCGTATTTTTTCAAACATAAAATCACTTTTTAAATCTCTTTCCACGTGCCCCATGTGCGTTAGGCAATCAATATTCATATGGAGAGTGTTTGACACCGGTAAAGAATTTAAAGCAAATACGTTTTTTACCTACGTTTAAGAAAATAAATATTGCCATTTTACGTTTCAAAAATCAGTTTTTTGCAGAAATTGATTCACTCGGTGACTTTCAAGAAAATGTATTCTTGCACGAGTTTATAAAAAACCAGAACTGGCTCCGGATAAAATTCAGAAAAATTTAAGGATAGTTATTTTTTTATTTACTATAATTATTGCTAAAAATATAAATGATCTAACCCTGATTGTTTTTTTCTATTTAGATGTCTTGCTGATAAGGAAAATTAGGAGTTTGAGGGCTGAAAATGGAGAAATGCAGGCTAATAACGTCTCTCTAATGAATATGTTCGATGATACATCCTGCACAAACTACTTCCCAAATCTAATTAATTATGGCTATCTACAAAACCTTTAAATTGTACTATTTGTAGAAAGAAAAAATTAAAGGGGCCACATCTGGGCCAGACCAGGCCCACATTTTCGAGGCCCAGATGTGGGCCCGATCGGGTAGGGCGTTTCATTTCCGGTCTGGCGCTAGGTAGATTACCCTATCGGGGCCACCTTTTTCCCGATCGGGGCCCGATCGGCGCCACATCAAAATTTCTGCACGGGATCCGAAAAGAAATTATATATTTCTTCATTGAATGCTCATAATTTCAAGAAAGATCGATGCTAAAACGTTAATAAAATTATGACTACGTTGAAATTTTAACAAGATATTGACTAACATTTTATTATTAAAGAATTATTGTACCAAAAAATCAAATTTTGAAAAACTCCTTTTAGCACAATATTTATTTTATTTTTTAAATAAATCTTGATGAAATAAACTCATTTTCGAAAAAATGTTGGTTGTTTAGTTCTGTACTACAACCTTTAATATGAGTACAATGTAAGGTGGGTTTCTTTTCACGTCACACTAGTTGCTATTGTAAGCAACATTCTAATTAAAATATCGATGTTTTTATATTATGTTATGTATTTTTTTAAATATAGACATTATTTACTAACAATGTTGTATTTATGATATTTTCCTTCCAATCAAATTTAGTTATTATATAATGTAGCATCTTGCTGACTGAAACGATAAATCACTTGAAACTACTGATTTGTAGTCAAATGATGACTGATTTGCCAGTCATCGAATACGCATTGCTGGAATAGTCAAATACATTTCGAATGTGTCTCCAAAGTGAATCAACTCGATTCACTAATTAAATTATACATTTATACGAACTTCACAGCGTTTAAAAAGTTGCACGTTATGAAAAGTTTGATAAATTATTAATAAAAAGCTGCTTCTAGGTTTATTAAATTATTAAAGCCTTTTTCTATATTTACGTTCGATTAAGATTTGCACAGTAAGGAAATATTACGAAAAAAATAGGAAGGGCTTATTTCGAAATTCCTCCTATTTTTTAGAAAAAATATATTGTTTAATTGTTTCATATTAGGTTTTCAAGATGGTTTTGTTCAGTGCAAAGGAATGTTAGCTTCTCTTGTAAAATGCATAATAGTTGTCAAACTTTTTGCTTTTGCTGCAGCTTTATCCAGTTTTATCCGATTTTTTTATTAAGAAAGCTGGCGGTTTCTCTGTGTACTCATAATTGACGAAATTCTGTAAATGTAACATGATTTGTCTATTAACTTTTCTGAGATTTTAAAACGTCTGTAGAATGGCCAAACGAAATTTTAATGATAAATGTTTTATTTTTATATGATATGACACACGGTGACGGTGACATTAGATTAATCTGGTTTTATAACGTTTTATTGATAAATAATTACCGTTTCTACTTTTAATTCTTCGTAAAACAAAGCGAATTATTTAAGGTCGAGTACTTCCTGCTGGAAAAATATGCCAGATTTTATTTTTCTCTTCGACAACGTATTTTCCTTTTTGTTGGAATTCTGGAGAATTCACAGTGAATTCCAAAGAATTCGAGGTTAATCACAAAAAGTTTAAAAAGTTATCTGCAAAAAAATATGCCGCCTTCGAAATTTTTTACTCCTGGAAAAGGGTTTAAGATTTTTGCTTTCAGATTTTGAAATGAATAAATAAACGCTGTCTAGAAACACCCTCCCGGAAAAAATGTATAACTAAACCAGCGATACTTATCCTTGATCCAGCTACAAATAATGTTGGAACTGGACCAACGATATTGGTAAAATGTTTCAAGTATACTGAATTAAGAATGTTGGAACTCTCAATATGGGGCTAACAAAATAGGATTAATTTGGACAGAGGTTTGAAATTTCTAATTGATTTAACAGTTTACATTGCAATTGAACAGATTCTTAGGGGCCATTTGAAATTAAAATGAGTGAAATCAGTAGCAGAAATAGTTTTTAAACTTTTGTTTGAAAAGACTTTTTACAAGACTTTTTACGTTTTAGTTTTTTACAAAAAGTCTTACTTTTATACTTTTGGATTAAAACTTATTTCATTTCTCCGTGTTTCTTACTGACCAAAAATTTGAACGTGAATGTTCGATTTTGTATCATCTAAAACTCCCGCCGACTGTTTCAGAAACAAAAATTACATAATTCAAATATATTTTTGTGTTATCAATTTGATTCTGCTTCCTCAGAGAGGAAGCTTTTTTTAGCACTTTGTAATATTTTAAAAACGGGTTTTTATAGTAAAAATTTTTTTTTACCATGAATCAAAGTTGATGCAAGAACGTATGCGATTCCTTTGTTCTAGACTAATCGATATACCTATAATATTAATACATTTTATTAAAGAGTAAGGAAGTTATGGTTATCTATATAATTTGAAAAATCGGTTTTAAACATAGAAACATTTTTCATTGATATAATTCAAAGTTCATGCAGGAATAGAAAATGCTCCTTGATTTAAAATATTAATCCGAATAAGACAGTAAAGTATTTTTCTGTTTGGAGTACACATTTTTTTAGTGTTTATTTGTGATTGATTTACTTAACGATAAGAGTTGCCTTGAATTATTGTATAACACGTGTGCAATCTAGCGATATAGAACTGAGGTTCCCGCTCTTACGAGACAGTAAACTATTTTAATGAGAAGACACGCAAAATTAGTCTTGTCGTCTTCATGTTTTGCTTTCATTATATCGGTAAGTACCATTATTATATTTTTCCAATACTCAGCAAATCTCTACCCGTGTAGAAAAATATTATGACGGTCTGAGGTCGGGCCCGCGCCAGGCCTGGCGATCTGAAGTCCGTCAGGCCACGACGGTCAAGTTGGCGCGGGCTGGCCGCGTGGCACGCGCCAGACCAGACGGTCGAGGTTACGAGGACCGAAATACTGTTTTTGAAAATGTTTCTTTTTCATGTTGCATAATTTTAGGCATCTTGTCAAATTTTGAAACAAAACAAAAAAAATTTTCATCGATATTTTTAGTCATGCCCTTGCAGGCCCGCGGCAGGCCTGCGCCGTGCCTGGCGATCAAGACTACGAAAAATAAAATACTTCTTCTGATGATGTTTCTTTTTCATTCTGCATCAATTCAGACATCTAGTCAAATTTTGAAACCATGAACAAAAATTGTTTTCCGTCGTCACTTAGAAATTCTTTAGTCATGCTCCGCAGGCCCGCGGCAGTCCTGCGCTATGCCTGGCGGTCAAGACTACGAGAAATAAAATACTTTTTCTGATGATGCTTCTTTTTCACTCTGCATCATTTCAGACATTTCGTCAAATTTCGAAACCACGAAATTTTTTTTTTTTATATCTACACAGAAAATTTTCAGCCTTGCCCTGCAGACCAGCACCACACCCGAAATTCAAGACTACGAGCAAAAAATACTTCCTTTGATGATATTTCTTTTTCATTCTGCCTTATTCCAGACATCTTGTCAAGCTTCGAAAAGAAAATGACGTGAATTGGAAACCAGCAGTGCATAAATGAATAATTGAAATTGTATTTAACGGTGCGGTATGTATTAATGCCTTCCTTCCGGTTTTATTGTTTTAGCTTCTGTGCAGCCAGATTCAGGGTGTATAAAGACGTCATGTTTCGCGTTTATTTCTGATTTTTATAGTTTAATATTATTACTCACTAAGCTCACTTAACTTTAACCAATTTGAAAAGTTCGCGGGCCTTCCACACTTTTCCCCTTAGATATTACCGACTGAACTGTCAGAATAATCATATACCCGCCGAGTTCGCGCTATAGGTTTGTGTATACTCTGTTCCCGTAACTGCACTCCAAAATGCATTCATCGATGATCGATTGATGCGTTAGAGCCGGAGTAGTTTTTAGGTATGTTTTTATAAACTTTCCGACCTTTTTTTACCGGGTTTCGCCCAGAAAAAGTACTCCAATGGCTGAACATAACCTAAAACGTCTTACTCAATCTTAATTCCTCATTCTGATTTTTCTTTCATGCTCCCTGACTGATTTTAATTGTTTTCCGAAGTTTTTTCTTCAATTTTTCAATTTCCTTTCAAAATTTGGTTAGTGAATATCCTCTGCATTCTTTTAAACTGAGTGGCACATTTTCGAAGTTTTTTCACTGCTACAACAAATGTCCTGACAAATACAGGTTTCTCAAATATTTGAAGGATATTATGAAAATTTTGAATTTGAAGTTTCTTTTTTGTTGCTAATTTGAAATAAATATGAACATTTGTTGAATGAAAAAAGCTTTCGTGTTCTCTTCAAAATTTCCCTACCTTTTTTTTACTTTTTCTGTTTTTTTTTAGATTTTTTCTGACTTTCTGTATGTTCTATGTATGTTCCGGTTAGGCTCCTAACCCTTTCAACCTGTCGACGCCAAATTTTTCACAGTGTTTTATATTCGTTCTGAGGAGGTTTTAGTGATATTTTGAATGTGCTTGCGAGATTATTAAAAATTTTAGCACTTTTTGTAATTTTGATGTTTTTTTTAAATTTTCACTATTTAGCTAAACTTTTTTCAGTGTATTTTTGGGTGAGTTTGCAACTGCCCGGGCGAAGTCCTAGAAGTCCAATTGAATCTCTTGAAGTGTTTGAAATCCCATGAAGTCTCTTGAGGTGTCAGAAGTCCCTTCAAGTCCTTGAAGTCCTTGATGTCCCTTGGAGTCTTCGAAGTTCCTTGAAGTCCTCGAAGTACCTTGAACTCCATTGAAGTATCCGATTCCAAAAATATTTCACCCTTAAGAAGCCGCAAAAACCATTAGTAACAAAAACATCTTCATACATTTGAAATTATCGTTGCTACAGTCTCTACTCTCTAGATAAACAGTGGATTGCCGGGGACTCTTCTTTCACATTTTGCCAGAAGCCCGTTCGTTTTTCCAAAATTGGCCCAAAGTAATAGAAAAGAATAGAAGAAAGAAGAAAGGAAAATAGAAAAGAAGAAAACGCATACTTCAGTAAGACATTGAAAGGTATCCTTTACGATTTTTCGAAACTTCCTCAAATTTTTTAATCTGATCGACAGGGTGACCACCGATGAAGTCCGGTGTATACCTGCTCTTAAAGTCTTTATAGTTCATTGAGTCCTTGATGCCCTTAAAGTTCCTTGAATTCCATTGAAGTCTTTTAAGTCCCATTGAAGTCGTTTGAGGTCCCCTGATGAAGTTGAAGTCTTCAATGTCCATTGAAGTCCCATTGAATCTCTTGAAGTGTTGGAAATCCCATGAAGTCTCATTAGGTGTTAGAAGTCCCTTGAAGTCTTTGAAGTCCCTTGGAGTCCTCGAAGTCCCTTCAAGTCCTTGAAGTACCTTGAATTCCATTGAAGTCTTTGTAGTTCCATTGAAGTCCCTTGGAGTCTCCTGGCGACTTTTAATGTTTTCAAAGTCCATTGGAGTCCTTCGAAGTTCTTCAAGTCTTTGAAGTTCCTTGAAGTGCCATTGAAGTTGCTTGGAGTCCGATGTTCACCCAAAAAGACTGGTGGTTAACCCATCGAAACTGATGTACGATCAACGGTATAGTTTATTTCAACATTTTGATAAGTCGCACATTTTTCAGGAAGAACGTGTTCGAGTGTAGCAGGATGAGAAGGGATTATTTGTATTTTCTCACCAATGAAGAAAAAATTATGTATTTACCAAGGATTACTTTTTTCCTGACATCGCCTTATCTAATTCACGCGCCAGTCTAGCGGCGAGTCTCGCGCCAGGTTTGCAGTGGGCAAGACCGTGCAGTCCAAGTCTTGACAAGAGCGTTACACTTCTGGCCTGCGCCAAGCCAGACCGACTGGCCCAAGGAGAGCTTACCACGAGCCTCGCGACAAGCTCGCCGCGAGTCGCGTGGCTGGCCAGCAGCGAGTCACGCGCCTGGCCCGCCGCGAGACTACCGTCATGCTCAAGTCTTAACAAGAGCGTTTCACTTCTGGTCCGCGCCAGGCTTGATCGTCTAGCCTGCGCCAGGGTTCAAGCCTTCACAGGCAAGCTTGGCGCGGGCCCGCGCCATGACTTTTTTCTACACGGGTACACCCACCCTGTCAACATCTGGTGCGTTTGTATTTGATATAAAGAATTTTGCGTATTAGTAAATTATTCTTATGTAATAAAGTGTTTGCTTATGGGTCATCAACAAAGTACGTAAGGCTTTTAGGATAGACGCGGAGTCAACGAAACCTTACACCTATGATACAGTTACACACATTTACTACGGAAAAAGTCTTACGAGGAGGTTTGGTGGGGGGCTATCCTTATTCAAAAAATAACTCTTGCGTAATTTATATGGATCTTTCTTTAAAAGCTTTTTACTATCTTCAAATACATTTTTCACATTTCAAATTTATAAATCTCTATTGTCACTTGACACAAATATCATCAGATATGATGAGCACCCCAAGACCAAGACAAAGGATCATTAGATTTACCGATGATGGCCGCACTGAATTTTTCAAACATAGTACTGGAGAATTCGTAGAAGAGAAACCTATTCGTCCACGTAAAAATCGAAACCAACATGTCGAAGGTGAACCTGCCTCTACAGATGTCAAAGAAGAACCCCTTCCTACCCCACCATATCATAGTAAACGTATCAGGCCAGAAATACACAATAAAGTTCGACAATCCAATCCAAATATCCATGAGACTCCTGAACATATGCCTACTTTTAAACAAGATACTGCAAGTTACAATATAGGACCTTTTACTGGTAAGTAGAATAATTATTATTATTTTTGTAATACTTGGCATGAAATATAGTCTTTGCTTGTCGCCTTTCAGTGCTCAGATATTTCATATAAGCTTTAATTGACGAGAATTTCCATAAATGACGGATCACGAGTGGTTCGCATATGCTATTTCATTCATTAATATTTTGCTATTTTTATATACATTTTTATCATTGCAACTTCACGAATCTAATTTTTCTTTTCACATAAATATTGTCAGGTTCCCAACAGAATAACGAGCTTCAGATGGGACTTAACGAGCATGGCTTTATTCAATTTACTAATCAGCATGCTGGACCTTCCCAAGATAATTATTCTTCTGGCTCTAGCCAGCACCAATATTCCGCTAGACCTAGCCAGCATCAATATTCCCCTGGACCTAGCCAGCATCAATATTCCTCTGGACCTAGCCAGCAGCAGTATTCCCCTGGTCCTAGCGAGCACCAAGGACCTATGCATAACCCAGATAGGTCTACTTTTCAAGCAAACCATCCAAATTTCCAAAATCATTATCCACCACAATCTGTCGAAGGGACTCTTGTATTACATGGGTATCCTATAAAAAGGCCTGATCCCCAAAAACCTAACAATAATCAGCCACAAACTAATCTCCAATCTGTAAAAGAGACTGTAAGTGAACTTGTGTATAAATCTCTTGAATTGGGTAAATATGTAGACTCTGGCGAAATTAGAAGACGAAAATTAATTATGAAGAATGAAAACCTATAAACGCTTTTACGTCATATTGGTTGCTATATTACACCACCCTCTAATTAAAATATGAATGTGTTTGAATTATGTTTTTATGTAATATTTTTTTTGATATAGATATTATTTACTGGCAATATTGTATTTATGATATTTTTCTTTCCTCTCAAACAAATTTCTTTATTATATAATATAGCAGGATTCATGCAAAAATTATGTTGCACTTATTCCTATCCTCTTTCTATCGGAATTGGTGTACACTCTGAATTTAAATCAGGAAAATTTTGACAAGGTAAATTAACCAAACATATTTTGACCGCAAAGTGAGTCAAGTTTACTGAAAAAATAATCGATTGAGCTGATGAATCATTCACTATTATTGACTGAAACAATTATACAGACTTCAAAGCGCTTCAATGGCAGTACATCCCAAAATGTTCTACGTTATTATTAACGAAGTGTATACATTGTCGAATAATTTTTTTATATGGTTTAAAAAAAAGCATATTTCAAGCATACTGCAGGGACTGTCAGACATTTCAGAGTAAGGTCATGTGATTTAAGAGTTATTCGTGAGTTTTTGACTTTTGACCCTTTACATGGAAAGTTTTATATGAATTCTAAGTGAGCGTTTATATTGACCACAAAGCGTTGTGAGTGTTTCAATTCTGCCAGAATGCGTTCTGAGCATTTGGAAAGAGCCATAACATGTTGTGACATATATGATGTATCCACGACGGATTCTGGCATATATAAAGTGCTCATAACTGGTTTTAGTACATATAGATGCATTTGGGAAACTTTGAATTTGCCTCAACATTAATATAATAATTTTTTTAATTAGGGCTATTAAATTGTTTTTTCTTATAACTTTGGGCGCTCTGAAAATGCTCGGTTGAACCAAAATAATAATATACCATCATCTCGTAGAATTAATATAAATTATATTAAGGTCGGTAAAACTGAGCGCATGAAAACACAAAATTCTTTGGTGTCCTAAAATCGTGTGCAATATTTAAAACTAAAATAACAAACTTAAAATTCATCGACTTAATTGTTATTTATAATCAAAGTGCGACATACGGGTAAAATTTTCTTAAAAATGTACTGTGAATATTAGAATTTGAACTTGAATTCTGCTATTTTTAGGTTAAGTCTGTTGATTATTCGCTTAATTGAACTTTTCCACTTGCAACCCAGTGTAATTTATGTTAAACAAGGAAAACGTATTATGCTTTATAATTTAGAATTGAAAATTACTGGCAAAATTACCTTTAGTTGTGTAAAGTGAAATCATCTGACTTTTAAGAATTGCTCAATATACATGTATATGATATTTCATATGCAGCCTTTTAGTGGCGATTTGACATATGGAGTCGTGCACATAATACGTAATGCGTTTTTCTTTTATTTATATAAAGACCAGAATAACATTTTCATGGAGCAAAAAGAGATACAACGACATAAACAAAAGAAAAACGTGTTACGTATTATGTACACGACCCCTATCAAGTTTTTAGATTTAATATAGAAATGTATATCAAATGTATATTAAAATTGCAAACATTTTTGACAGTGTTTAATTCTTCTTTTGGCTTCAAGCGTAAGTTCTGCTCCGAAACAGGGATTTTTGCATTGTATTTGCAAACGATATTGCATTGTTATAAAATGTAAACGCTGTCAAAATTCTATAAAATGTAATTCAAAATGCCAAGCAGTAGTAGTATCGAATGTAAGTATAATATTTTACACCTACAGAAACGACTTAATTTTTTCAAATACACTTTGGCCTTTATTATACTTATTTACTTCACATTAATATATTTTTACAATTAAAAACTTATTTTTTCAGCTAAAAATCGTCTGCCCCTCTCACCATTTCTGCCATTTTTAACTCTGCTCTTAGGCTATGATTTAATAATAAAATAATTCATTTACCGCAGGGGAAACAATTTATTCAAAATGTGCAATTATAAAGTATTACAAAGTTGTATTTTTGAATGTATTTTATTGTATTTGGGGTATGCATATGTGGAATATATCCACTTGAAGTAAATAATTAAATTATATAATTTGTTGATTCGCCACTCAATAATTACGATCAATGAATTGTGGGGCGGAAAAGCACCTGTGTAACTGATTACAGAAATAATGAATCATTTTCAAACCCCTACCCCCTTTAAACGTCTCGTGAGGGGGGGGGGCACCCCTGTGACTGGTCACATCATTGCATGTAATTGATATATATCAAAAGTCATCGAATAGAATTCAAGCCACATGGTATGGAAAGTTTTTATTTTTGTCAACTATAAATTTGAAAATTTTCATCTGTCACGTTCAAAACGCGTGAAGTAGAATAAATAGAAAATTATTTAAAATTAGTATTATTTAAATGTATATATTTAAGACTAAAAGAATATTTCGTGATAATACAATATTTCATACAATTGATTTCTTCTGTCGAATAATATTTTGGTTATCTGAGTGTTAGGTACTCAAAGATCCACTACTGCACGCAATCCGAGGGAGAGAGGACAAGCAATTGGGTAACTCTGCTTTAGTAAATAATTTGGTAAACTATAGTGGTAATAATTATAAATTGTACCATTCTTGCATGTCCATTATTACTTCTTCACCTATGTCAAAAGCGCAAACTACATATAAACATTTACGAGAAAACGAACCAAGATAAAAACAAGTTTAAAACTTTATTGTATTATTTTCAATTAAAAATCTATGCATTATTTTGATCAGTTATACCTGGATTTTGAAAAGAAGGATAATCCTGTCTTCGAACATTACAAAAGAATTACAATTTTGCCTTGAAACGGGCAATTTTCGAAAAGAATTATGATTCTTTATTGGGAGAGGGGGGGAGTAAAAATATGTTGGTTAATTGCATCATTCGAATGCTTACTAATTTAAATTTATAGTGTACACCAATTAAAATTGAAAGAGGATTAATAAAAGTGCAAAATCAAGTTTTCATAACATCTGCTATATTACAGTAAACAGCGTTGATTGAAAAAAGAAATAGAATAGATACAAGTTGGTAATTTTTTATTTTTGGATTTAAAAACACAAATGTTTCTTCAAAGGCTGTATATGATAGGTGATTATTGGTTATAATGTTTCTTATACATGTGCTAAGCTATATTATCTGCTGACTTTGGAGGATGACGATTGTTGCAATGATATTTTTGAAACATACGCTGAACTTCAAGTACTTCTGAAACTTTGGGATTAGTGTGTGAATGTTTATCCGGCAACTTTAAAGGATTATAAATGTATGCCAACCAAAAATGTTCAAACCAGATTATTGAAATGTTACCAGGACCGTGTAATAATCATTTAAAGTAACTTTTAAGTCAGCAATATTGACTAATTTGTCTGATAAGGCTATTATTTTTACAGTAGCAATGACTAATTATTCAATAAAAAATATGTTTCATCAATTGAATCAGTCAAATTTTTACTAATTTAAAAGACTCCGCCCGTTTCTTATGAAAATTGGGTATATATCAAATTGGAACAATATAACTGAAACGAAATTGCCATCACGAACGTGCAGGTCCTTTAGAGTGCACTCGAATTATGAAGAAAAGAGGATTGCAAATATGATCATTAATTTTTAATGATTACTTCTATCTTACGATAAACGAAGTTGATTCAAAAGCAAATAGTGTACATGCAATATTATTACTAATTGTAAGTAATGTATGTATTTCATAAAATATCATGTACAAAGAAAACATAAATGTTTGAATTAATAGGTGGCTTGCAATAGAAACGAGTATGACGTGAAAACGGGGGCAATTTTAAAGTTACAACTACGAAAAATCGGTTTTTCAAAAAAACGCATATAAAGGTTGGGTTTTCCAGTTCCTAAAGTTCCAGGACCACTTCCATTATGTGAAGGATCATAATTTTTATTGTAATGTTGGTAATACAAATGATAAGCTGCACACTCAGCTGAATTTTAAGGATGTGGTTTTTAGCTATAATATTTTACAAACCGTTGTTGAGTTTCATGCAATTCTGAATTTTTAGGATTAGTTGGTGGACGATTACGGTGGACATTTGGAATGTCATAAATAGGTCCATGAATCACATTAAAACTTGGAGTGTTTTGTTGAAAAGCATTGGAAATTGGAGGTAGTTCTTGATCGTTAATATATATATAGAATTCTTGTTTACGCTTTCTATTCTTATGTAGGAATGTAGGAAACGTTCTCTTCTTGGAAATCTTGGGACGTTCTTCTGCTACGAAACGTCCAATATGTTCATTAAAAAGATCAAGCTCGCCGACCTTGTTAAATTGCATACTAAGTCCATTACACTTTCAAGCCCATACCTGATGATATTTCTGTCAAAAGACAAACGACAGTAATTGAATAAATAATGGTCAAAGTGGAATAGTAAAAGCATATAATAAAATTGTTACTAGTACGTTAAACTCTAGAGATCTGATGAAAACGACCTAGATAGAGGAAACTACACAAGACTAGGTCACTTTAATGTGCAACAAAAAATGTCTCAATCCTTTTCATTATGATATTCGGCACAATATTTAGCATAACTGGTCAAATTTTTGTCGAGATAATATAAGTAACAAATATTTGAGATAAAAAAACTGTTTATCGGTATGAACATCAAAAAGTATGACTACCTTTTATGAACAATTTTTCATCCAAACAAAATTAATTCTTGGTAGAATTTTGTATTGTAAAATAAGTTTAAAAACTAATTGACAATATTTTTAAATCCGAACTCTTTATTATTAAAGAACCTTTTGTTACTGCCCAGCTGAAAAGAAGTATAGAAAATTATAGAATCTGATAGACTCTCCGTGGAGAGAAAACACGAAAATAAATTAAATTCTATACATCTGGGGAAAATAGAATCAAAATCTATCATGAAGTGGAATATTAATAAAATTCTATAAGCACATTTGATAGAAATCCTTTAAAATTGAATCAAACTTCAATAATTAAATTCCTTCAGCAGATATGATAAAATTAATTTCACAAGTAAAAATATATCAGAACATTTGATAGACCTTTCTATCAAATTTTATCCATATAGAAAGCCTGTGATTTCCTATCATCATATTTTCATTAAAATTCTATCAAATCTGGTAAGTACAAGACTTGTATAAAATTCCATGTTTCATAGTCAAGGATATTTCTACAAAATCCTATCTGTTCAGAAATTGTTTACTTCTCTATGAAAAGTTTCTCATTGAAACTCTGTCAAATGTCATCAGCACAGGACTTGTATCAAATCCTATGTTTCAGAATGCCGGAAATTTCTACGAAATTCTATTCGTACAGAAATCTTATACTTTTCTTCAAGCATGTCTACCAGCATCTGATTGAAACTAGAAAATCTTAACGGCAGCAATCTTATATCAAATCCTATGTTCCAGAATCTCGGATATTTCTATGGAGTTCAATCTATTAAGAAATCGGATACCTTTCTATCGACTTTTTTTATTGAAATTCTATCAAGTGTGACCCCCGCAGAATTGGTATCAAATCCTATCTCACAAAGTTTCACAGATTTCTATGAAGGTATATCTATTGAAATCTTACACTTTTCTATCAACAGATTCTCATCAAACATCTATCAAATCTTGACCATACAGACAGACTTATATCAAATCCTATGTTTTAGAATCTTAGAAGATTTTATCCAACTCTATCCATCGAGAAAACTTATACTTTTTTATCAACAGCTTCTCATTAAAATTCTATGAAATCTTATCCACTCCAGACTTTCATCAAATCTTACGTATCAGAATTTTGGAAGTTTCTATCAAATTCTATCCGTCGAGAAATCTTATTATTTCTTATCAAAATTTTCTCATTGCATAAGACTTGATAGAATTTTAATGACAGTATCTTGGTAGAAGAGAATAAGATTTCTCGATCAATAGAATAAGATAGAAATGTTCCAGGTTCTTGATAATAGGATTTCATGCATGTCTATTGCAGATAAGATGTGATAGAGTTTCAATACAAAACTGTTGATATAAAAAGTATAAGATTTTACAACGGATAGAATTTGATAGATATTTTCAAAATGTCGAGACATATGTAGGATTTAGTAGAGTTTCAGTGGGAAACTGTTAATTAAAAAGTATATAAGTTTTTTCGACGGATACAGTAAGATAAAAACTTCCAAGGTTTTCCTGACGGAAAGAAGTGGATACTAATGTTTTGAGCTTGCGTTTCAAAGTGGATAGGAATGTGAAATGTCACATTTGATAGAATTAAATTGGATTTCTATACAAAAGCGTATTATAATTGTTATGAATTTGGGAATAGCATATTTGATAGGATTGGATTAATTTTTTGATCAAAAAACGTATAGAAATATATAGAAATTATTGGTATACTGGTCCGTTACGCATTGATAGTAATCAATAGCAATCATATTCAAACGTTTGATGGAAATTGATTAACTTTTTAGCTTACACCATGGAACACTTCCAAAAATGATATTTATTAATTTTGATGAACTTTCTACCAAAAGCGTATGATAGAAATGTGAAGGAAACCCCTAAAATTGCAGATTAAAAAGTAATAACTTTTTTTTTATCAAGTCGTATCAAACTTTTTCAGCTATGCCTTTCTAAAGAGTAGGTCAAAAAGAGTCGGTCACATTGACTTTTGCATAGTTTCGACTATTCACAGAAAATAGACATTTGACAAGTTTCCGGTATTTTGAGTTACACTGCTTAAATCTGGGAACTGCTCAAACATTCACTGACTGAAAAATACTATAAAATTCACATTAAATAATTACTTTTTTAAATTCCTGTCCAGAAGAAACTGGCGTTATCGCCGAACTGAAAAAATTAAAGTTAAATTGAAAGGATCTGAACAGGCTTACGGACATTATGACCACCTTTTCCTTGCTAGTTCATCCCGAATTGTAGAAGTCATATCATCTCTTTATATCCAATTTAAGGAGCTACAGCTAAATTTACTGACTACTGTTTGTTTATACTCGGCTAAATTAAAATTATGAACTCATTCCTTTTAAAGACTTGTTATCCTGAATTTCATATTGTATTTATTTTCAAAATTAGAATATGCCGGATTGTAGTTTTCTATTCCGACATAGTTTGCCAGCTTTTAATGTTGCCTTCCGGCTTATTTTATGGTAAATGTAATTGAATTCTAAAGGATTCTAAAGAATTCAAGATTAATTCCAACCAGGCTAAAAATAAAATTCCGACAAAGATGCCAAAATAGAAAATTAAAAGGACATCTTTGTGACAGATGGAGGTGTAATCTCTGTAAATGTATCTTCCATCCACGGTATAATGTATTGTTTTTCAAGAGATTTTAGATCAGATAAGAACAGGTCAGAAAACAAATTATGATCCAGCAAAATATGCCAAAAGAGTAAATTATAATCCGGAAAAATATGCCGGAAATGTATACACAACGTAAAAACGAACTCTGAAGTTATAATCGATTACAATTCACAAAAACTTACAGTCTGACTGTGTCAAATAGAAATACAGGAATTAAGGAAATCATCATTCAAAAAAAATGTATAATAGATCCAATCCATTTCAAACCAGGCAGGGTTCTACTTTTGAAATCGCAGAATCTCTCGTGGACCAAATATATTGTTTATTAGAAGAAATTAGACAATACCTATATTTCTGATTCGGAGAAAAAAATTTCTATGAAATTCAGCGTATTCGAATTTCGTGCTTTGTTTTTCAAAAAACTCGAATTTTTGTTTTGAACCTCTATAACTTTTGACCTAATTGAGATATTTATTATTTCTTTTTTATTCTAATAGCGATCATCGTCTTCCTCCGTAATAACTAAAGGCCGATTTTCTCAAAAAACCCACCTTCAAATATTTTGCCAATATTTTATTGTTGAACTTTTACTTTGAGAATGAAGACCTCTTGTAAGTTTGATGCTGGCTAAATAACTTTTGTGACCAGGAGAATTATTTTTGCTACCAGTCGAATTTTCTACTTTCTCTTGGAAACAATGGCAGATACGAAAGAATGTTAAGATACAAGTTTGCATGTCTAAAAAAGTTCTATGAAAAATGTCTCTTGTTCTTTTGCGATATCTTTCATCGTTTACGAGCAAAATTAAAAAATTACATTTTTAGGAAGAAAAACTTATCCCGGCCTCAAAAATGGCTTAGCCCGCATGATGCTGATAAGATGCCCTTCTTCTATTAGCAGAAACTTTTCAAAAATATTTGGAAGAATAAAAAAGGTGGGGTTTTCCAGAAAATATTTTTTCTTTGTTTTCAAAACTTGAAGAAAAAAATAAAACAGATTTTCTGAAAAACACCTCCTATTTTATTTTTGCGCATATTTCTTTTACAATTTCTGCTGATACAAGAAAGGAATCTTATCCACATCATGCAGACTTAACCATTTTTGAGACCGGGAGATTTTTTTTAACCTAAAAATTTAATTTTTGAATTTTTCTCGTAAACGACGAAAGATATCGCAAAAGAACATGAGACATTATTCATAGAACTTTTTTAGGCATGCAAATTTATATATTATCATTTTTTTTGTACCTGTCATTGTTTCCAAGAAAAAGTAGAAAATTCGATTGTAAGGAAAGAGAATTTTCCTGGCTACGAAAGTTATCTATAGTCAGCATCAAATATATAAGATATCTTCATTATCAAAGTTGAAGTTCAACAAACGAAAATTGACAAAAAATTTAAAGGTGCCATTTTGTAAATTTTAAACCTTTTTTTTTTACTTTTCCGGCAAAATAATTCTTCCCCGAGAGATTCTGGGATTTCAAGTGTAGAACCCTGTCTGATTTGAAATGGATTCGGTGAATAATAATTATTTAAAAATATATAAAAGTGAAAGGGTTTCATGTATTAACATCAGTTTTCAACGA
Source organism: Andricus coriarius (assembly GCA_932066315.1). NCBI lineage: Eukaryota > Metazoa > Arthropoda > Insecta > Hymenoptera > Cynipidae > Andricus > Andricus coriarius. The sequence continues at coordinate 29,381 of CAKNWT010332607.1, forward strand.
ATGAAACGAAAATCATAAGAAGCAGAAAATGTTTTATAAAAATATTCTATATTTGAAATCATAGCAGAACAAGATAAATACATATTTGATAAGGTTACATGTGACTCACATGCTGTTAAAGTAAGCTTTGAAATAGAATTTCGTTTCAGTGCTATAAAATTACTTAAGACGAAAATATACACTCTTTCCGCAATTCC
>CAKNWT010332609.1:0-11591 GCA_932066315.1 Andricus coriarius
TTAATTTTTTTAACTGAAAATAAACTATTTGGGTGAATCTTTGTCTTTTTTAGTTGAAAATTCATCTCTTTTCTTGAAAGGTATTGTTTTGTTAAAAATGTATCCTTTTGGATCAGAATTCATCTATTTTACTTGAAGATTCATTATTTTAGTTTAAAATTTCTTGTTTTTTTTTCTGGGAAATTAATTTATTAACTGAAAATTTAAATATTCCATTTTTGGTTGAAAACTGATATTTTTTAATTAAAAAATTTAACTATTTGGTTCAGAATTCATGTATTTTGATGAAAAATCGTATTTTTTGGTAGAAATTTAATCTCTTTGATTCTAAATTCAACTGCTTGGTTAGAAATTCACCTATCTTGTTTAAAATGGAATATTTTCATTATGAACTTTTGGAATTTGAAACGGTTCAAATTGAATTTAACACAGGACCCACATTAATTTGACCTAAATATGCACTGAGTTTTAAGTATAGGAAGATAAAATGGACATTTCTTTGAATTATTATTTAAATTCATAGATTAATGTATTTTAATAAAATTCTCTTCATTGTAAAATAAGTTTTGGAATTTACTTGAAACTACCGTTTAAAATAGTAACCGGAAATACATTTACCAATTCATTTAGTAGTAGCATTACCAATTCCTTTAGTAGATATAGTTACTAATTAATTTAGTCAGTTATTCGTACTGATTAAATTAGGAGATCTTTAATAATTACTAGTAAACGAATCGGTACTATTTAAATTAGTAAAAGATACTACTAATTAGTATTTTTCAACTAATTCAGATTTTGCAGATAAATTGATGAAACTTGGAATTTGAAACTGACCGAAGGATTTCCAATAATATTTGTTGTATTTTTTTAGCACTTAATAATATTTTAAAAATCGGGTTTTTATAGTAAAACGTTTGTCATTAACATAATTCAAAGTTGATGCAAGAATATAAAAGATTCATTGGTTCGAGACGAATCGATTGACCTATAGTATTGATATATTTCATTTATTATATTTTATTAGTAACGAAGCTATGTTAATGTATAATATTTGAAAAAACTATTTTTTGTACTGAACTTTTTTACATTAATATAATTCAAAATTGAGTTTGAATTTTTGTTAAAAATACGTAGTTTTTCGTTGAATTCCACTGTTTTTTATTAAATATTAAAAATAATTTTTGTTTAAAAATTCAACCTCTTGGTTGAAAATCAATTTTTGAACTAAAAATCCAACTCTTCCATTTTCGTATTTTGTTGAAAATTCGTTTATTTTTTTTTTTGGTGGAATAATGATTGCTGTTTTTTATTAAAAATTAAAATCTTGTTTTGTGGAAATATCAGCTATTACATTTATAGTCAAAAATTCATATTATTAGGTTAAATATTAAACTTTTTGGTTGAAAGTTGAAATACTTTCTTGAAAATTCATTTTTTGGTTGGTGATTCATAATTTTAGTTAACAATTAAAATTTAAGGTGGAAAAATCAACCATTTTGTAGAAAAATCGACTTTTTTATTGAAAATTTAACAATTTTGTAAACAGATCAACCGTCTGGTAAAAAATTTAAATTTTGAGTTGAGAATTCGTTGATTTTTGTGAAAAACTAATCTTCTTGGTTTAAAATTCAACTACTTGGTTAGAAATTTATGTATTTCTCAAGAATTCGTCTTTTTTTCAATAAAATAATTTTGGTCGAAGATTCATAATTTTAGTAGAAAATTCATAATTTCAAGTGGAAAATTCAACTGCTTTGAAGAAAATTTGTCGTTTTAAATTGAACCTTCAACAAATTTACAGAAAGTTTAACTTTTTAATAGAAAATTCGTTTTTTCAATCAAAAATTAATTTTTGCTTAATAAAACTATAACTTTCATTTTTTGTAAAAAATTTATTTATTTTAGATCACAAACTATATAGTTTGGTTGAAAATTTATATAATTTGTAAAAAAAATGCATGTATTTTGTTAAGAATTCTTCTTTCTTGGAAGAAAATTAATCGAATCGAACCGAATCAGATTAATCTTTATTGGTTGAAAATTCATTACTTGGTTGAATTTGAACTACTTTTATAAAAATTGATTTCTTTGTTGTTGAAAATTCATCATTTTAGTTAACGATTAATAATTTAAAATGAAAAATTCACCTATTTTGTAGAAAAATCGTCTTTTTGCATTGAACATTCAACGATTTTGTAAAAAAAATCAACTATTTAGTAGAAAATTAAACTTTTTTTTTAAATTCGTCATCTCAGGTGAAAAATTAATCTTCTTGGTTGAAAATTTAACTACTTGGTTAAAAATTCATGTCTTTTGTTAAGAATTCTTCTTGTTTGAAGAAAATTAATTTTGGTTAAAGATTCATAATTTCAGTAGGAAATTCATAATTTGAAGTTTATAATTCAACTGTTTCGTAGAAAAATGGTCTGTTTGGATCAAGCATTCAACAAATTAAACAAAAAATTAAACTTTTGATAGAAAATTCGTGTTTTAGTGAAAAATTCATTTACTTAAAAATAAAAATATAACTTTCATTATGTGTTAAAAATGGATCTACCATAGATTGAAAATCCTACTATTTGGTTGAAAATTTTTATAATTTCTGGTAAAAATGTATGTATTTTGTTAAGAATTTGTATTTCTCGGAAGAAAATTAATCGAATCATAATTTTAGTTAAGAATTCATAATTTTATGTCGAAATTTTTACTCTTTGAGTAAAATTCGTCTTTTTGGCTTGAAAATACAGCAATTTGGTAGAAAATTGAACTATTGGTTACAAAATTAAAGTCTTTCATTGAAAATTCTTTTTTTTTTAATTAAAAGTTAATTTTCTTTTATGAAAATTTAACTATTTCATTTTTTGTTGAAAATTCATCTTTTCTAGTTGAAAATTAAACTATTCAGTTCAAAATTCATGTATTTTATTAAAAATTCGTCTTTTTTGGTTGTAAATTAATGTTCTTGGTTTAAAAATCACCCTTTTGGTTAAAAATTGAACTAATTGGTTGACTTTTGAACACTTGTTGAAAATCCATTTTTTTTAATTCAACATTTAAGTTGAAAATTTAACAATTTTGCTCACAAATAGTTTTTTGGCGTAGAGCTGCTTTTTTCAACTGAAAATGTGATTGTTTCATTTTTCTTTAAAAGTTGATATTTTTATTCGAAAATTGATCTCTTCTAGTCAAAAATGCATGTACTTTGATAAAATTGTACCTATTTTGGTGGAAAATTAATCTTATTGGTTGGAAATTTATTCTTTTGATTAAAAATGCAACTGTTAAATAATAAATATCTAATAATTAGAAAATATCGAATAAGTAATATTAATAAATTATAATTAAATATTAAATAAAATATTAAATAAAAAATATTCTAATAAATATAATAATAATATAAAATATAAATAATAAACTTAATCTTTTTTAGTTGAAGTCAACTGTTTTTGATTTCAAATTAAAATATTTTTTCGTGGAAATCTTAATTATTACATGTTTTGTTGAGAACTTATAATTTTAATTGAAAATTCAACTACTAGGTTGTAAATTAACTTTTTGGTAGAAAACTAAACAAATTGATAGAAAAGTAAAATATTAGTTTGAAAATCAATTTTGTTATTGAGAAATCATATTTTTTGTTAAAAATTTAACTATTTTTTTGCAGAGAATTTAAATGTCCGGTTAAAAATTGAACTATTAATTTAAAAATTTAACTATTTGGTAAAAAAAATAACTTTTTTGTTGAAAAATCATATTTTTGGGTTGAAAATTCAACTGTTATGTAGCGAATTTGACTTTTGGTTTTGAAAATTCAACAATTAGTAGAAAATTTAACTATTTGGTTTGAAATTAAATTTCTTATTGAAAATTTACACAAGCTATGAAAAAAAAACAATTCGACAAAAATTGGTGACCCAAAAAGGATCTACAAATTTTGTTATTTGTCATTTGTTAATAGGATGCGCATTTTTGTTTTAAATGTGAAAAATAACCTTAAAATAAAATTTTTAATAGGACGCGTAGTTTTTTTTAATCGTAAGAAATAACATAAAAAATAAAAAATAAAATTTTTCCAAAAAAGACACAAGGAACGAAAAAAAAAATTAATAGGCAAAAGTTGTTTACACAAAAGGGATCTACCCATTCGTTATTTATAAAAAAAATGAAAAGATAAAACTTGTTTAACCAAAAAATATCTACAAATTTTTTCTAAGTTCTAGTTATAAAAATACATTATAAATAAAACAAAAAACATTTTATTTAAAAAAATTGTTCTCCTAAATTATATTTGAAAATTTGCTTAGAACCAATTTACGCTAGGATGCGTATTTTTAGTTTGATTTGTAAAAAATAACATTAAAAATAAACAAATTAAATTTATGAAAAAAAGACACAAGTCGGAATAAAATGTCCGAAGCACGAGATACGTGATGAGAATGTATTTGTTATAGCCGAAGGAGCTTTAACGAAAGAGAATTCACAATCACCAAATTACAGTTCTCAGAAGTTCAAAATTTAAAAAAATTTAACATGGAAGTCTATTATATATTTCAAAAATATCTCATTTCTGCAGTTTTCAATAAAATAATTTTCAAAATTGTTTTACTCTTATACTTTTTAACAAAATCGTACTAAACTTTGCCCGAAAATCAAGTTTATCCTAACCCCTTTTTTGTTGCTAATAGACATTCGAAATTTCTAAAAATCCAAGCTGATTATCAATTTAAAAAAATACATTTTGAAACTTTTTCAGATAATCTTTTTGAACATCTCTAAAAAATTAAGTTTCTGTCTATCAGTTATGTGTTAATTTTCAGACAACATATTTTTCAATCAATGCTAATACTTACTTGACCGCTAACTTTTGTTTTAATTTTAAATTTGCTGTTCACCACTCACTTTAAAGAAATTAATTAGATTTTTTATTAATAACTATAGAAAATACAACTTTTTTCCCAAATGGCTCTCGATCTAATTATGTATAGATTTTTTTTACAATAACATTGTGAACTCTTTTTTTATTACAAAATTAAATGAATAATTTTAAGCTGATCTCTAATTGTTATCGTAAATCTTTTTAATTTGGTAGTTAACATTCTGTGGCTAAATCTTTTCTACATGATAAAGAGAAGAAGAACACGAAACCGACTGTAATTTTCAGTCCATTTCCTTTTTTGCTGACTTTTAATCTAAGATCTTGAAATTTTTAGCTGATCGATCAATTACTCATGAAAGAAATGTTTCAGAGATAGGTTTTGTAATTAACTTTTCAATCAATTCGACCGTAATTTGCTTTTGGAATTCTTCGTAAGATACAAAAAAAAAAAAAAAAAAAACAGAAAAACTTCATGCAATTTGACTTTATTAAACAACTCGATGTAAGTCCGTTTGAACTGAAAAATGCTGCACCTTAATTTTGGATAAATATCCGGGAGTACGGGGAACTGACTCATGTTCGAATCCCAATGCAGCGAAGAAAAATGAAACTAATTTTTAAAAGTTTGCTTCTCTCCCATGGGTTTCTATTGATAAAAAATTTAAAACTCACTTAATTATTCAATAAAAATTATTTTTGATAAGCAGAGATGAAATTTAGTCTAATTTAAGCCAGTCTAATTTATGATTTTGCAAATTTTTAAGATTCCACTTCAACTCCTGGCAAAATCTAGGAAAATAAATATACAAAGAATGAATTTTTATAAAAATAGTTGAATTCTCAAAAAAAAATTAAAATAAATAAATTTTTTTACCGAAAAAGACGAATTTTCAAAAAAATATTAAATTTTATACCAAATAGTTGAATTTACAACTTAGCAAATACAAATTTTTAACTAAAACTGGAAAAGATCAATTTTTACTTAAAACAAATTAACTTTCAACAAAAAACAAAGGAATTTTCAATAAAATAGTTCAATTTCAATCAAAGAGATGAAACTTAAAAAATTAATTTTTAAGAAAATAGTTCAAATAATCAACCAAGTAGTTTTATTTTTATTAAAAAAAATATATATTTTTTAACCAAATAGTTGAAGAGTTAACGAAAAGTGAATAACTTTAGATTATTTTAGAAAAAAAAAGAATTTTTAACCAGTTAAATTAAAAAAAGGGAGGAATTTGTAACAAAATAGTTGAATCATTAAACATATAGATGAATTTTCAACCAACAAGATTGATTTTCCACCAAAAAGACCAATTTTCAACGAAAAAGAAATTTTTATACTAAAAATTCGAATATCTTAGAAAACAGTTGAATTTTTAACTAAAAAAGAAGAATCTTTAATCAATAAAGATAAATTTTATACCAAATGGATGAATTTTCAACTAAAAAAATTAGTTTGCAACTAAAACTTGAATAATTAAATTTTCAGTTTAAAAGATTACTTCAAATAAAAAAATAAAAAAAAAGAACTCTGAACCAGTTGAATTTAACGAAAGAAGAGGAATTTTGAAGAAAATATTTGAATCCTCAACCAAATAGATGAATTTTTTTCCAAAAATATTGATTTTCAACCCAAAAAGATGAATTTTTAAGAGAAGAGAAATTTTCATCCCAAAAAGTCGAATATTTTAGAAAATAGTTTAATTTTAAACTAGAAACACGAATTTTGAATATAGAAGTTAATTTTTAATAAATGAAGAATAATTTTATACCAAGTAGATTAATTTTGAAAAAAAAATAAGTTTTCAAACAAAAATGGAATCGTTAAATTTATTGTTGAAAAAATCAGTTGAACACAAATTTTTCAATTAGTTTAATTGAACGAAAAAAGTCTAAGCAACAACAAAATAATTGAATCCTCAACCGAAAAGATGAATTTTCAACAAATAAGATTAATTTTCTATCCAAAAACACAAATTTACAACCAAGTAGTTGAATTTACAACTTGTAAAGTGTAAATTTTGAAGCAAAAAAATTGAGTTTTTGAATTTTCAGATATAAAAAGGAATTCTAAAAAAATGATTTTTTAACACAATAGTTAAATTATCAACTGAAGAGATAAATTTTCAACAAAAAATGAAACGAATTGTCAACAAAGTGCTTGAAGTTTCAAGTAAAGAAGATGAATTTTGAACCAAATATTTGAATTTTAAACTAAATGATTGATTTTTTATCAAAAATGCAATAGTTCAATTTTCAGTAAAAAAATTAATTTTTAGCCAAAAATGAAAGAAATTTTCAGCGAAAGAGTTTCAAACAAAGAAATAAATCTTCAACCAAAAATATGAATTTTCAAGAATGTAGTTCAAATTGTAACCGAGTACTTGATTTTTTTACAAAAAAAGATTACTTTTTAACTAATATTTATTATTCAGTTCGCACTAAGCTAAGTGGCGTAAAAAAGCGGAATTTTTTGAAAAAAGGGGAAAAAGGGGAAAGATTTAGGAATAGGGAAAAAAGGGGAATATGGGAAAGAGTGTGAGGCCTGAAATATGAAAATGATTTTCCAACGTTTTAAGTTATTATTGTACTGTTTTTTTAAAAAGTTTAATATGTTACATCCACTGAACTCCTCTCCCCCCCACACCAGACAAACAAAAAAAAAACGTAGTTTTTAGTGCGACCATCTTCCTCCCTCAAATTGGTAACGTATTTTATGGACAATCCCTAATTCAGTTCCTATTTATCAAAAAGACTTTAAATAAAGTTTATTCGTCGTAGAATTCAATAAGCATTCCAAATCTTGTTCAGAAATTATTCTATCTTACTTTTACATTAGGAAATGCATGGACGTGAAGGAAGCATAAGAGGTATGCCAGGACAGACAAGTGCGGCAAAAAATAGTTTAAAAGAAATGCATGATGAGTGGAGGTCTTTCTTTGGTGACTCTGTGAAGTTCTTCACGTGGGGTGATTGCTACAGAGATTGATCAGCGACCTGGGTCGGAGCGGCGTTGCGGGAAAAGCATGTTGTTTGAATAAACAATACGAGAGGTCCAGATTAATCTAAAAATCTATACCCCCCCCCCCCCCCACAACCCCCTTCCTGAATTTTTTCAATATAAAAATTTTGAGCAATTTTTTGAAGATTGATCGTGAATGTGGAAGTAAATAAGCGAGCGAGCGAGGTTTTTTGCACAATATGTTGTGGGGCCATTACTTAGTCGGGGGCAGCAGACTCGGGGGGTCGCTGGGGGTGGCTCTTACCTAAATAACCACTCAGTCACTCGCCGCCCGCTCGAGAAGGGGTGAGTACTCCGATACTATTACGTGATGTAAGAGCAACCGGGCATCCAGAAACCACCCTCAGATTAACGAGGCCATTCTCAGATTGATTTCTCGAGAAAAGTCTACCTTCCTCTTCGTGACTCGATCCTGCTCTGCCCCTGAGGTGCTTCGCACTTCTTCTTAACTTCGTTTCGGAAAAATCCAGTACATTTATTTCAATCGCAGTCTAGAGTCATACCATGAAACAGAGCTTCTATCGAAGACGGTGTTAGCCTCGATTAAATAAATTTCAAAAATTGGATCCAGATATCAACTCGAAAAAATACAAGGATTTTGATTTTTCTAATTTAAAAAGAAATTCTAATTAACACCTCTTTTGCCTATTTAAATTACTTTTCATACCACAGGTTGGGGAAGTAAGGGGAAAAGAGTTGAGAGGTGGTAGGGAAAGTGACGGAAAATTAGTGGAGGGAAAGTAAGAGAAAATTAGGGGAGTGGAAGTAGGGTAAGTGAAGGAAAATGAGGGACGATAAGTATGAGAAGTGATGGGAAATGAGTGGAGGGTAAGTAGACGAAGTGATGAGGAAAAGTAGGGTAAGTGATGGGAAGAGAAATCAGAGAAGATGATGGAAATGATTGGTGGGAAAGTAGAGGAACTGAGGGGACATGAAGGAAGGGGATGTGGGAAAAATGTGCGACAATGCTGGGAGAGGAAGTGAGGCAAGCAGGAGAAGGGAAGAGAAAATAATGTAGGGGTAGTACAGAAAGTAATAGGAAATGAGGGAAGTGAAAAAGGGGAGGTGTGGGAGGGAAGAGAAGGGGAAGTAGTAGAAAATGAGAACAGGGAAAGTACGAGAAGTGACGCAAAATAAAGGGAGGAGAAATGGGGTGCGAAAGGGAAAAGAAGGGGAATTAGTGGGAAGTGATAACAGGGAAAGTACGAGACGTGACGCAAAATAAAGGGAGGAAAAATAGGGTGTGTAATAATAATAAGAGCAAGGGGAGTGATAGCAAATGAGTAGAGGAAAAATAGGGCAAATGAGAGAAGGGAAAGTAGTGCAAGTGAGGAGAGATAGAGTAGGGAAGATGATGGGAAATTAGAAGAAGGAAAGTAGAGGAAGTATGAAGAAATTAAGGAGGGAAAAGTGGGGTAAGTGAGGTGAAAAGAGGGGAGAAAAAGTAGGGATGGGAAGTAGGGGAAGTGAGGGAAAATAATGTAGCGGATGTAGAGGAATTAATGGGAAATTAGTGGAGGGAAAAAGGGAAAGTGAGGAAAGGGAAAGAATGAGAAGTGTTGGGAAATGAGAGTAGGGGAAGTATGTGAAGCGATGCAAAATAAAGGGAGGGGAAGTAGAGTAAGTGACGGAAATAAGAGTAGAGGTAGGAGATCTAAAAGGAAATAAGGGAGGGGAAGTGATGGGAAATGAGTGGAGGCTAAGTAGGAAAAATTACGTTTGGAAAAGTAGGATGATTGATGGGACGAGAGAGGTGGTTAACTAGGCGAAATAATGAAAAGGGGAAGTAGATAAAGTGGAGGGTGAGAAAGTAGCGGAAGTGAAAGAAATAACGTAGGGGAAGTAGAGGAAGTGATGGGAAATTAGTGGAGGGGGAAAGGGCAAGTGAGGGAAGGGAAAGAAGTGAAAGTGATGGGAAATGAGAGCAGGGAAAGTAGGCAAAGTGATGCAAAATAAACAAAGGGGACGTAGGGTTGGCAACGAAAATAGAAGTAAGCGAGTAGGAGAAGTGAAAAGCAATAAAGGAGGAGAAGTAGAGGAAGTGATATAAAATTAGTGAAGGGTAACTGGGGAAAGTTCCGGGCAGGAAAAGAGGGCAAGTGATGAGACAGGAGGGGAGATGAAGTAGAGGAAATTATGAAAAGGGCAAGTAGGGAATGTGAGACGAGAATGAAGGGGAAGTATGGGATGCGAGAAAAGGGAAAGTAGGGAAAGTGATGGTAAAGGATAGGAGAGAAACTAGGGGAAGTGAGAGAAAATATGTGAAGCGGAAGCAGGGAAAGTGAGAAGAAATGAGGGATGAGTAGGGGAAGTGGGAAAAGGGGTAAAGTTGTGAGAGGTAAATTGGGGAGGGTAAATTAAGGAGGGGAAGTATGAGTAAGAAATGAAGAAGTATGAGTAAGAAGTATGAGTAAGGGAAGTATTCGTGGAAATCCTTTCAAATCCATAAAAACGGTTAAAATCTTTGAAATTCTCTGAAATATTTTGAAATTAAAAAAAAAACTCGAAATCGCTTAAAATATCCCAAATTCCGATAATCCTTTCAAATCCGTGGAAATCTCTTAAAATCTATGAAAGCGGTTAAAATCTTTGAAATGCTGTGAAATATTTCGAAATTACAAAAAGTTCCCTTGAAATTGCTTAAAATATCCAAAATCCCGAGAATCATTTCAAGTTTGTGGAAATCTCTTAAAATCTCTAAAACATGGCTTAAAATCTTTGAAATTCCGTGAAATATTTTTAAATCACGAAAAATCCCTCGAAATCGCTTAAAATATAAAAAATCCCGATATATCATTCAAATCCGTGAAAATCTCCTCAATTTTATGAAAACTGTTAAAATCTTAAAAATTCTGTGAAATATTTTGAAATTACAAAAAAAAAACTCGAAATTGCTTAAAATATCAAAAATACCGATAATACTCTTAAATCCGCGGATTTCCCTTAAAATCTCTAAAAACATTTAAAATCTTTGAAATTTTGTGAAATATTCCGAAATCACAGAAAAGTACCTCGAAATCGCTTAAAATATCAAAAATCCTGGTAATCCTTTCAAATTCGTGGAAATCCCTTAAAACCTATAAAACCGGTTAAAATCTTTGAATTGCTCTGAAATATTTTGAAATTACAAAAAAAAAACAACCTCGAAATCGTTTAAAATATCCAAAATCCCGATAATCCTCTCAAATTCGTAGAAATCTCTTAAAATATCCAAAAACGGTAAAAATCTTTGAAAATCCGTGAAATATTTCAATATCACAGAAAAATACCTCGAAATCGCTTAAAATATCAAAAATTCAGATAATCCTTTTAAATCCGTGAAAACCTCTTAAAATCTATGAAAGCGGTGAAAATCTTTGAAATTCTGTGAAGTATTTTGAAATTACAAAAAATTCCCTTGAAATTGCTTAAAATATCAAAAATCCCGACAATACTTTCAACTTGGTGGAAATCTCTTAAAATCTCTAAGAAACGGTTAAAATCTTTGAAATTCCGTGAATATTTCAAAATCACAAAACAAGAATCCCTGGAAATCACTTAAAATATCAAAAATCTCGATAATCCTTTCAAATCCGTGGAAATCCCTTAAAATATATAAAAACAGTTAAAATATTTGAAATTTTGTGAAATGTTTTAAAATCACAAAAAAATCCCTTGAAATTTCTTAAAATATCAAAAATCCCGATAATC
>CAKNWT010332610.1:0-13340 GCA_932066315.1 Andricus coriarius
TATATAGCGAGTGTAGGAATAAACTTTAGACCACACATGTAAAGAAAGAATATGACGCGGTTTTTCCTAATAATTACACAATAAACTACGCGTTTTATAGAAATCATACAAAAGAACCCATATGTCATGGAAATCGGACAAAAGGAGACACGTCTATCATAAATCATACAAAAGAATCCTAATTTTCCCGAAAATTACTCAAAAGGACACGTGTGTCCTATAATTCACAAAAAAAAATCAATATTTCATGGAAATGACACAAAAGAGTGTATGATTTATGTAAATTACACAAAAGAATCCATATGTCATGTAGCTTATGCAAAAGAACACCTGCATATCGTAAATCACACAGAGAAAATATGGGTATAGTGTACATCACACAAAAAAATCTGTATTTTCCGAAAATTAGACAAAAGAATACGTGTAGCGTAAAATCACACAAAAGAATTTATGTAATGTACTTTACAAAAAGGAACACCTGCATGTCATAAATCAAGACAAAAGAATGTGTTTTTCTAGGAATTTCACAAAAGAATATCTGTTTATCGTGACATTTACAAAAAAGTTTCTATTTTCCAAAAAATTACACTAAAGTTCATGTATTTAAAAACCATAGATCAGCTATGTGCCATACAATTGTGAAAAAGATTTCCAAGAAGTACAATGACAAGATATAAGACTTGAAAGCAAAAAAATATTCAAGTAAATTTGCCGGAAAACGAAATAATAGAATTTCACCAGGAAAAAGTTCTCACAAATGTTTTCGCCTAAAGCATTGCTTGCCTACTGCTGATCTTGCTGAAGCAAATAAGTCTACTTCTGGAACGCCCCATTCGGCGAAGATCCTCTTCGTTGTGTGAGGTAGTAGATGCAACTCTGGGACGCTTTTTTCTCTCGACAGTCGATCCGCAATGCCGTTTTATCTTCTTGGTAGGTATACCGCTGAGAGGGTGATGTTGTTTCTGTCTAAAATGCTGAGAAGTTGATAGGTTAGATCTAGGAGTTGGAGGGACCTTGTGCCTCCTTTCTTCTGGATATAAGCTACGTGAGTGTGGTTGTCCGTCTGCAGTAGGAGATGTTCCGAAGCTGGAGTGACCTCCCTTCTATAGCGGCGTGAACTGCGAACATCTCTTTCTTGTTGGAATTCCAGCTCTTCTGGGATTCGGACCATGGTCCGGAAATGTGGAGATCGTCGAGCTGGGCTCCTCAAACTGTATCTGCAGCGTCGGTCGTGAGAAAGTTCGTTATGGGAGGTTTGTATGAAAGGGCCGAAGAAGTCATGGCTGTCTGCCACCACGTCAGCTCCTGTATCACGCGAGGAATTATTGCGAGCTTCTGTCGTGATCTACGTTGTCGGAACGTGGTTAAGAACCATTGAAGGTCGCGGCAATGAAGTCGTCCTTTGTGGACGACAAAATTGGCGAAATTTAACTGGCCTAGCAGGCACTGAAGATCCTTCAATGAGCAGTGCCCTTTGGAGATGAACTTCTGGGATTGGTCCAGAATCTTCTGAGCCTTCTTTTGAGGGAGGCTCATGAGGTCGTCTCTGGTATTCCAAGGAATGCCCAGAAATTCGGTATTCTGAAAAGGGTACAGAACGCACTTGTAGCGGTTGATCCTTCAGCCTAGAAACTCCAGCAGTTCTACTGCCTCGAAAATCTGTGTCTTCAGTTTTCTCTTGTTTTGAGGGACGAGGAGAAAGTCGGCTAGGTATACGACTAACCTCATACCTCGCGATCGTAGAACCTCGGCAACCCAGTTTGAGATGGTTGCAAAGACATAAGGGCCAGCGGAAAGGCCAAAGGGCCAGCTTGTCCACTGAAGCAGCTCCTTGTTGTGGACGAAAGGAAGGAGGCATCGGTGAGAGTCCGCTATCGGTATATGGAGAAAGGCTAGGGACAAGTCGGTGCGAGCCATCCAGTCTCAATCTTGCAGGAAATCTGGAACCTTGAAGTGAGAGAAGAGTCTGAACTGGCTTTCCTTGACCTGTTTGTTGAGGCCTCGTAAGTCGAAAATCGGCCTGAACCCTTCACTGCTCTTCTGTAAGAGAAACATCCTCAAGATGAAGCTTGGGCCTGGATGTGGTAAAACCTCCACTAGTTTCTGCTGCTTTAAGACCATTATTTCCTGAGACATTTGTGGAGATACATTCGCGGAGAACTTGGAGCGTTTCCAATTGAACGGAAGGTGCGGTCTTGAGATAAGGAGATTCGCACGCCTGAGATAAGCTTCAGAATGTTTGGCGGGGGACCCATATCTCTCCATCTCTCTTGGAAAAGAGACAGTTGGCCCCCTGAGAAGGCAGGGGGTGGTTGGTTGTCACTTGAAAACTTGTTTTTTACGAAAGGAGTAGAAGGTTTAGGATTAGACTGCGGCTTCTGGAATGCGCCTCTAGTATTTGCACTGTTCCGGCGAGGCTCGGAACAAGATCTAGAAGACTGTGACGGTCCTGCTGAAGCTTGAGCCGTTTAAGAAGAGGATGAGCTGCGAGGAGTAACTTCTCCTTTATAACTCTTTTTTGAGGTTATGTGAGCTGGCGTGTTTAACCAATTTTGAGAGACACCTAGATATTGGATTAACGAAGAGAGATCGCCTTTATTAAAAAGGTATTCGGAACTGGGAGGAACGTTGTGAAGAGCCATCTGGATGTTCTTATTTCGTAGCTCGAAAAGAAGATGCTCTCTTTTGGCTTCTATGCCTTGTGCTCTCTTGCCACAAATCACTTGAATAATTTGGTTGAAGTTTTTCTGGATCTGAGATCCCGGACCAAAGAGAGACGCGAAACTGTCGAATAGTGTATCGGGATTGAGGATATCCGGGGTCGCGAAAGACCCGTCAATGGTGGATTGCAGACCCGATCTCAAAAGTTCCTTCTGTTCAAGGATCACATTGGACAAACCGGCGAGGACCCTGTCCGTCGCTAAGGAAGGATCCTTCTTCCTGTCCAGGCTACAGAGTTCTTCATTTACTTTTAGATCGGTGAAACCGGGAGAAGCGATAAAATCCCTCAAAGCGTTCGAAAATCTTAAGTCCTTCCACTCTGGGGAATTAAAATGTTATAAGGAATCAAGGAACTGTATGCGCTCCTTCGTAGCTGGTCGCATACCCCTCTGCTCTTCAATATTTGTTTTTAGGTCTCCGACGTGTAGGACTCTCGCACTCTGGGAAGGCGCAGACATCGAACTCTGAGAGGTGTCTCGGGCTTTAGCTTCTTGTGAAAGCAAACTAGTCAAGGAACTAATCTGGTGCTGGATGTTCTGCAGCTCAACTTTGAAGCTGAACCTAGGTCTCTTTGTTGAGAAGGCGCTGTCGTCCTCACTCTCGGCGTCATAATGGTGCCGGTGGCGTAGTTCGGATGCACTGCGCGAATCTCCACGATTTTCATCTTCGCGACGCCTTTAAGGACCTTCTTCTGTCGAATCGGACATTGCAAACACCGAAAAGCCCGAGCACGAAAAAAGAAGAGCTCAAAACACTGTACAAACATAAGAAATATGACACAAGTTGAGAGAAAGACGCGAATGCGGCGGAAATACTCAACGCTATGAGGTACACGGCGCTGCCGAACTTGCCGGTGAACATTCAAGAGAGAGAGGGACTACGAGGTTAGAAAGAGATAGGAAGAGTGGGGTGGATCAGCAATAGCTTCTCTCATAGGGATGGCGTCTATCGGCCGAAAGCATATAATACGTGAATTGGTGATCATTTCTTCTTTTAATTATAGTGTAAAACGAGGCAGTGGCGATGCCACTTCAGTGTCCTCAAATCGAGGTCCCGCCTGGACGAAGTCATCAGGACTACTCTCCTGCACTCAGAGTATGCTAAGGATCATCATTTAGAGATCGACGAGGAGGGTGCAGAGGAAGTTGATGTGGAAGAGACGACTGAGGACAAGAAAACACAAGCGAATAAGGAAGAGGTAGAGCTGCTGTACGAGGTGGAGGTGTCTCAGGATGAGGGAATTGTGAATGATTTATGCCCTCCCCACATTCAAACGGTAGTAAGGCCATTGAGCCGGGCATCGGTGCTCATCTCTTATGTCACCTTAGACTTCTCCTGGTCTTCCGCTAAGATCGTTTGTCCGCGGTACTCCCTCTTTTCCAGCACAGAGATAACTTTGTGGTTTGCTGTTGCAATCCACAGCTTTCTGCACCTCTTCACCGCATCTCTAGCAACATTTAGTCCGATCTGGACGTTCGCATTTCGCTGCTAGGTGGCCGTAGCCATGACAGCGATAGCACCTTGTGGACTCTGTCTTCTTGCGGGCCCTACAAGAGAACCACGCCACCTTCAGGTGTCCTGTTTGAGCTAGCTTTGCGAAAAACTCCTCCTCGAGCTACACAAAGGCCTTCAAGGTTTCCATGTAGGCCTTTTTCGTCATGCAAACTCTGACGTCTCCAAGCTGGTTCTCTTTAAAGTGTTTCTTCAGAGCGTCTTTGACCTCCCCTTCCTCCGTCGTTTCGTCTAGATCTAGGATCTCGATTTCGGTGCGGGGGACGAGCTCACGCACGTTTTCCGTTTCTCCGACTGCTTGCTTGATTGCAGAGGACAGTTTGGTCCTGCCCTCTCACACGCTTCGCACCTCAATGAGGACGTCGCCGCTCCTTGTTTGCCTAACAACGAGGTTGTCGTGCTTAAACTTGTTTTTCAGCTATTGCAGGACCTGCGCGTAGCTTTTTCCCTGAGCCGGCTTCACCATAACCGCTTCCGGTCGAGCGCGTCTTGAGGCCTTCTTTTTCTTTCGTGGTTCAGAAGGAGATTTCGCCCTCTATTCTTCCTGCTGCTTTGCTGGTGTCCCCGTTCAAAAGATGCGGGTCCGCAGGTTTTTAGCCGATGGCCTTCGGGCTGTCGTCTCCCCATATATTTTTCCGTCGCTAGTGAATAGGCTACCCATATATACGTATTCGTCGACTTGCTCTAATCTCGCATCATTCAGGACGATGTTGCACATTGTTTTATCCCTTTTTCCTTCATACATCATTATCTTTGTTTTATTTACGTTAATTTTGAGGCCCATGTTCTTCATGCTTGTATTAATTTTTTTCGACATTTTTTGCAAGTCCTCGGTTGATTCTGCCATGACAATCGTGTCCTCTGCGAAAGCCAAACCACGCACCTTCACTGTTTCGAGATCTATACCTTCTTCGTCGAAGAGGGCCATTCTTAGATATTTGTATATAAATATGATAAAAAAAACCATGAGCACATTACGCATTCTTGTCTAACACCCTGCATAATATCGAACCAGTCTCTCAGTTTTCCATTAACCCTTACAGTCGCTTTACTGCCTGTATATATTGTTTGTATTGCTTGTAGGAGCCATCCATGGGCTCCTTACTCTTTGAGGATGCTCAAATAAATGTGCTGCTTGCCTGACCGCGACTCCTTGTGTAACAAATGGCGAAAATCCATATAATATTACAATCGAATGTAATGGTTGTAATAGAGATTTTCACCGGCAGTTGCAATTGCAACTCGTCAGCTGACTTTAATATAACGCACCACTGACTTGCCAACAATTCCCAGTCAACACAAAATGACAGAATCCCGCGGGATATCTTTTAGCGGGCACTCCCGCCTTTTTCCCGCAAGTTTCTTGCAAGAGAGTTTTTGCGAGTTTCGAACTATATTTCAACTAAAAATAATAATAAATAATTACTTATACGTTTTGCACAATTATATAACAACTTATTTACAATTAGCAAATATATAAAATATTAAAACAAATACGACAACAAAAATTCCCCATGTATTGCAGGGATTCGAACCTATCTACTTAATCTAAAGCTCTAAAGTCAGTAACTTTTATGCTCGGCTACTTTCGCACTGTAGAATCTTGAAAAATTTCCCCTATACCTACCAAGAACCAAATAATAATTATGAACATTTTTTTCATTAACTTATTTTTTGAAATTGTTTATGCTACTGATTATGATTATACATACAATTTTTTAAGAACAATGATTTTGTTATGCATATTTTTATTTAATAATTAGTAGGTATCTAATTCATCGTTCAGATTTACTATTAACTACAGAAATTTCATTTTCACTTTTCGTATTGAATTAAGTGGACCAAAGCTTAATTCTAACTTTTGATAATTTATTTTTGATGTGTATAGAGTTTCGCTCATACGTTAAAAGTGACCAATTTCAAAACAAATTAGTAATTACTGCATCGTACAGAATTTTAGTTTATATTTCAATTGATTTAAATAAATCATGGAACAGTATAAATAGTTAATAATAACATAGTAAGAACAAAAATTAAATAAGCACATATATATGTGTCAATTTATAATGAATTACAATTTACGTAAAGAATTGATGTTTTCAAAAGTTATAGACATAGAAGTTTCAGACATGAAACTCAATTTACGAAAGAATTTTCTAATTGGATTTCAACGATTGTGTATTGAAAGCAATTAAACATTTTTGAATTGAATTGCGTTTGAACACAACTGTCGGTTGACAATTTTATTTTGTGATTACAGTCAATCGATTTCAATAGACTGCAATACACTTACTTATGAATGATTAGTTATCATTATATAATTTGAAAAATGATAAAAACAACCACCGTAGGTTCCCACTATGAGCAACTGCCAACTATGAAAATGACACCGGCTCCGAGTAGAACAGCCGTAAATCACACCTATCGACACGTCTCACGACCGTGAGATGGCTGGCTACAGGGCACGAAGAAATCACAACGACAGGCAGGCGAAACCGTCGTGTTCCTTGAGGACCCCAAGCGACCCCAGGATGGCAGCTTTCTGCATCCATCCCGCAAGTACCGTGGCATCTTTTTGGCACGCGGGTATGGCCTTAAGCTTGCGAACCAGTGATAGTTTCGCACCTCCTATGTTTTCTAGGTTCCTGAGTACAAATCCTGAGTCCGTTCGGTATCACGGTCCCAGCCTTTAAACATTAATACGTTACTTCGGAAAAACTCTTAACCCAATAGACCGCAAACTCGCCACTCGTCCGATTCCTGGTCCAGCGAAAATTGAAAGCTAGTCGAAAATCAGTTGATTTCGTTGACAGAATTGTCAACGGTTGATCGCACGTGAGTCTTCCGTCCTGGGGGTGATAACCCTGATACCTGCCCAGGGCTAAGTATAAGGGCTCTCCGACTTTGACGAGGAAAAAGTCAACTCGTCGTCGGACACACTACGGTTTGATCCTCACACCCATATGCCCCCCTGCAAGGCAGTATCCTCCTACTGGATTCTTTACTCCAACAGATAGTGATACGAATCATTCTACACATCCCCTTCCAGGGCAATCATAATCGTTCACAGAATCTGTCGGAGTAACAGGATTTCGTCACTCGTTCTAGCACCAAGATCATACTGAGAGAAAATAACAAAAATGCATGCATGATCTGATATCCAAATATACAATTTTGCAGTGCGAGAACGTGCGAATTTCTGGTTCGCACGGTTGTTATCTGGACAATACTGTCAACAGCATCAGCTGATTTTTGACTAGCTTTCAATTTTCGCTGAACAAGGATTCGGACGACTGGCATGCCTGGTCTGTTAGGTTAAGAGTTTTTTCGAAGTTACGCATCAAAGTTTAAAGGCTGGGACCGTGGTACCGAATGGACTGAGGATTTGTACTCAGGAACCTAAAAAACATAGGATATGGCCATTTTGTATTGAAAAAATACATGTTTCACGTAAGATCACTAATTTACCGTTTTGTTTTTAGGTTAGGGATGGAATGCGATGTCGCAGAAACACAACGGCTCCAAATTGGTACTCAGCGACCTCGAAAACATAGGATATGACCACTTTGCATTGAAAAAATACATATTTTACATAAATTTTCCAATAAACTGTTTTTTTTTTAGGTTAGGGACAAAGTGTGACGTCATAGAACCACAATAACTCCGAATTCGCAATCAGCAAGCTCTAAAATATAGGCTAGGACCACTTTGCATGGAAAAATACATGTTTTACATCAAATTACCAATTCACCGTCTTTTTTTAGGTTAGGGACAAAGCGTGACTTCATAGAACCAAAATAACTCCAAATTCCTTCTCAGCGACCTCGAAAACATAGGATATGACAACTTTTCATAGTTAGTTAGTTAGTTGTAATGTTGGCGGGGGCCCCGTGAGGTGCCCCCCTGGCGCTCAAGCTATGAAGCCTATTGTACCACACCCGCGTTTATTCTTAAGGCAGTACTCCGAATCCGGCCATCTTCACCGAGTGTTTTCGGATCTCGGTGGGTTTCGTTGTTACCAACATTCTGAAATCATACCTCTCAGGTGCCAGGCGTACCTATCGCACAGTAACTGACGTGCTTCTTTGTTGATCAGGCAAAGTGAGCCTCACCCACTCTGCCATTCGGCAGCCTCCCTAGCAGGCCGCCGGAGAGAGGATATGGCCAGACTAGGGTGGACGGAGCGCTCTCTCTGAGGTCATCAGTTAGATGCATAGATTCGAAGCACTGGCTGGTATGTTATGTAGGTGCCTCAAGCACAAAGAGATCGCTGCCTCATTTTCGAGTCTTCTCAAAATCGGCTTCGACCCCCACGGTTAGGCCCTCGAAAGAGCCCATTTATCCTTGGTAAGGCAGCAGCTTTTTCTGAGGGGCCTTATAGTTTAAGGTGAGTTCCGAACCACCGAAGCCCCAGTAGAAGCACATAGAACAATTTCTATTGGTACCCGGCTCAATGATCGAACCCCAGACCAAGAGCATGGAAGTCTGACGCGCTATCGTCTGAGCCACCGAGGCTTCTGACCACTTTTCATAGGTACGAATATGTTTCACCTGAAAACAGCGATTTTCATGATGTTTTGAGGCTACGGACGACATCTGACGTGATTCTATTCCTATTCTGGTTTCTGGGCTAGACAACTTTTTTTTATGGAGCTGTGTTATTACTTGAAAAGTATAATTTAAAGTTTTATTAGATCAGTAAAACAGAATTTAGCTTTTTCAAATTCTTTAACAACAAAAAAACAATATTCAATTCTTCCCAGTATTTTGACTTATTAAATAAAACTCTTATCGATTCTGCAATGTGTTATAGCAGAATTGTTACAATTTTCTCAATTTTCAGACCATTTTTACTCTGTACACTTTCAAATTTACCGCCATGTCTGACCCCTTCTGCGCCTGGCGTCGGCGCAGAGTGGAACTTTTCTGAAATTCCGTCTCAAAATCGTAGAACTTTGGACCCGAATGACCTAGAGGGATATTGTTTTTTTTTAAATTAAAGAAAAAACCTTTCCGAATATAGAAAAATTATAGAGAAAGTCAAAAAAAATAATGTTGACCTCGCAAATCTGTGTTGAAGATGGCATTTTTGGTAAAAAAAATCGTTTATTGAATACTAAAAACGCTTAGATCTTACATTTTATGTGCTATACATGTTTTCATATAGATTTTTCCATGCCCAATCCGAATCTGATATGTAAATCGTCGTAAGATAAAATCCAAAATGGCGGAGACAATATGGCAGACTAAAATTGTAAAATGAAACTAATTTGACTAAAATTTGCTACAAGTTGGGTTTTCAGGTCGCTGATTACAAATCCAAGTTCAAATTTTAAAAATTCAAAATGGCGGATCCAATATGGCGGACCAAAATTGTAAAAGGAACCCGATTTTACTAAAATTTACTACGCGGTGTTTTTCGGCAGCTCATTTCAAATCCAGGATCAGAATTAAATAATTGAAAATGGCGGATCCAATATGGCGGCCGAACAATTTAAACGGAAACCAATTTGACTAAAATTTGCTACAAGGGCGTTTTTCGGGTCGCTGATTTCAAATACAGGGTCAAAATTCAAAAATTCAATATGGCGTATCCAATATGGTGGACGAACATTGTAAAAGGAAATCGACTTGACTAAAGAATGCTACTCGGGTTTTTTTTGGGTAGCTGATTTTAAATCCAGGGTCAGAATTAAACAATTAAAAATGGCGAATCCAATATGGCGGACCAACATTGTAAGCAGAAACCAATTTGACTAAAATTTGCTACAAGGGGGTTTTTCGGGTCGCCGATTTCAAATCCAGGTTCAAAATTAAAAAATTAAAAATGGCGGTTTCAATATAACGGACCACAATCATCGAACAAAATTTATTTGACATAAAATAGCCTATCGGTAAGTTTGCAGGTGGCTAATTTGAAATCCAAAGTCTAAATTTCAGAATTTAAAAAAGCCACATTGGACCCGCCATTTTTGATATTTTAATTTTGACCCTGGATTTGAAATGAACGACCCGAAAAACCACCATATAGCAAATTTTAGTCGAATCGATTTCCTTTTAGAATGTTGTTCCGCTATATTGGATCCGCCATTTTTAATTTTTTAATTCTGACTCAAGATTTAAGATCAGAGACCCAAAAAAAACCCCGAGTAGAATTCTTTAGTCAAATCGGTTTCCCTTTACAATGTTCGTCCGCCATATCGGATCCTCCATTTCGAATTTTGACCCAAGATTTGAAATCAGCGACCCGAAAAATACCCTTGTAGCAAATTTGAGTGAAATCGGGTCCCTTTTACAATTTTGGTCCACCATATTGGATCCGCGATTTTTAATTTTGCAATTTTGACCTTGAATTTGTAATCAGCGACCTGAAAACCCAACTTGTAGTAAATTTTAGTCAAATCAGTTTCGTTTTACAATTTTAGTCTGCCATATTGACTCCGCCATTTTGGATTTCATCTTACAACGATTTATATGACAGATTTGGATTGGGCATGTAAAAATCTCTATAAAAACATGTATAGCACATACAATGTAAAATCTAAGCGTTTTTAGTCTTCAATAAACGATTTTTTTTTGCCAAAAACGCAATCTTCAACACAGATTTTCAAGGCCAAAATTATTTTTTTTGACTTTCTCTATAATTGTTATATATTCGGAAAGGTTTTTTTCTTTAATTAAAAAAAAAATCCCTCTAGGTCATTCCGATCCAAAGTTCCAAAATCCGTTATTAAAATCAACCTTATTTCAGTAATCAGTTTGAAAGCCCCACTTATTGCGCGAATAATTATTATTTTTCATTCAAGTATAGTGTTGTGTATTCAATTTTTCCTGTCCTACTTCCTATCATCAAAACTCCACGTGGTTTCCAAAATAAACAATGGCTAGAAGATTCTAGCATCAGTGATTGAAACTCTTCTCTATTTTCCTCGCAAGAATTTGATAACTTGATTTTACATTTAAAGTTCACCGTATTCTTTACAATGAGCCTTCAAAGACAAACCAAGTTACCAATTTCTCGCCTGAAGCAACAATTTTTAACCGGTGTGTGGGCGGTCCACCCGGCCGGCTCCCAGTCGGATTCCTGTTGCCATTTCTACACGTGAAAATTGAATTAAATGTTTACTCAGTAAATCACAAATTCATCGAAGTGTTACAAATCAATAATACTCTTTTATAGGGATATTGATAATTTATGGGTCTTCCTTCTACCTTATTATTTCAAGGTTTTTATAATTGTTTGCTCAGGAAATTTTGATACTTGGGTTTTTGTTTATCAGGTAAAATAAGGTGCGTATAATTTTGTGTATTTCAACAGATTAGGCACATTTATTGATTCATGTTACATAATATGAAAAACAGGTTATATGAATTTATATTTGTAATATATTGTTGTGGTGTGTGTTGCAACAGGATTTTTAATCAAACGAATAATTCACATACCTGTTACATGGCGGCTCAGCGTGGTTATTTACTCTAATTTGTAATCTGAAAGAAGATTTGGAAAATAGACCAGACCAAATGTCTAGTGCTGGCGCCAGGCGCCTGTGGAGACGCCACTCAAAAGTTATTATCCCTTTTCTTTTGGCAGAAAGGAAAATTCAGCTAATTCAATCCCGAAAACGCAGGAGAGGAAAAAATTTGGGGACGATTAATGAGAAAGGTTGATACATATTTTCATAAATAACAATTACAAATTTGTTGCAAATAAAACTATTTCAGTTTGAATAAAAACATAAATGGACTCAACGATTAAAGCTCGAAAAAGAAAACGGAGACATCTTTACTCCAAAACTCGAAGTTTATGAGAAAACGAACTTTAAATTCTAATCATGAAAACTACAATTAAAACATGACTGCAAGTAAAACTTAAATTCTAATAACAAATTAATAAGCAATTCATTATAATTAATCGCGGGGTAAAATCATCAAAGAAGAAAACATGATCTTTTAAAACAGACAAATGGCCACCCTAACACAACATTTCTAGATGCTCTCAGTTAGAATATATTAAATTTTAGTAATTCTGCTCCGCCTTGGATCTCGGTTAGAATGTATTAAATTTGGTAATTCGCTCAACTGATGTTCTCTACTCAAAAGTTGCATAGGAACTGCTTAGCCGGAAAAAGATTCCTAACGTCCTCAGGAAAAAGTCCAAAAAGGATATTGAGGCTCCATCTAGCGGTTCGGGGAGAAGTCTTATACCGCGGACTCTATGATATATTCAGTGGGTGGTAAGCAGTGAGGCAACAGCTGACGTTTTGTCTCATTGAATATTCGGAGTTTAGGTTCCTAGTTATTAAATGAACCTCATAATATTGTTGGATCCAGCAGATTGTTCTTCTCGGTTTAACGACATAGCCAGGGCTGAATTTAGTACGGAGCCAGCGGGGCCATGACCCCAGGGCCCCCACAAATGTAACTAGTTGGCAAATCAAAATCGCTGTGCCATGCACACACCTGTGCATCGGCTCCTAGTTCGATTACATTGTAACCGGCCCTAGGGCCCCCACAACCATAAATGCGGCCCTGGACATATCATTTGACAATCAGACAAGTGACAGCACCTAACGTCCCGGACCTAACCTTACAAAATTCTAATACCTAGTTCACTGGTCGACCAGGATTAATATTATATTTAAAAAGAAATATGTTTCGAAGATAATCCTGAAAGATTAATGGAATTGTTCTTAAACTTACCTTATGTACTAAATGTGACATTCCCGTGCAACGTGAGTCGAGTGGATCAGCGTGAGTATTTAGTTCTTTTAAAATTTTAAAAGAAAAGAACACATCACAGTGTATATTGTTGTGTGTGTTTTTATTCGATACAGGTACATTACTACTGATGGGCGCTGCTCGGTATTGCACAGTCATGGCCAAATTTATGACCATTAATTTTAATTAAAATAAGAGTAAAATAAATGTGGGTGCGTTGCATGCGTAGAAAGAATAAGGTTCTGTTTCAATAAAAACGTTCTTTTTATTCCTTTAACCTGTTCTAAGCTAATTTGTACACTTAGGTTCCTGAATCTCTAGCTAAAAGTTATTTTAATTATCGAAGGATGAATATTTTTACCGAATAACCACGGATAAAGGATTTTTTT
>CAKNWT010332614.1:0-12710 GCA_932066315.1 Andricus coriarius
CTGGGAACTCTGTGGAGAACAGAAAGATCTTCGGGAGTTGGGGTGTTTGATAGGGTGGTCAAAAAATACTTTTGTTTGTTGACTTGAAACTATTTTGATTTTTTCAATACTCAGATCAAATTATGAAGTTTGGACCCTTCATCACATCTTTAGAACCAATTGAGCACGTTTTAGGACACTTTTAGCACGCTGAGGAATCCTTAACAACACCAAGCACCTCGGGAACCCCATTTAACACCTATTTAAGAGCCCAAACACTACTTCAGTACCTCAAGAATCCCTTTAACATCTTCGGATCCCATTTAGGGTACCAATTAATCCCTCCTTTAGCATCTTAGATATTCCTCTATTACAATAAGTGCTGTGAAGAACTATTTAGCACCCCTTTTGGCACCTTCTTAGCATCTAAAGTACTACTCTAACTCATCAACAACCCAATTAACATTTTGAGAAACCCTTTATCATCTTAAGAACCTCTTCAGTATTATATGTATAGTATTATTAATATATATTATCATTCCTGTAGCACATCAGGCATCCCTGAAACAACCCTTTAGCAAACTAAGCACCTTAGGTACTTATTTAACACACCTTTTTAGCACTCTAAGAATCGTAAGAACCCATTTGGAACTTCAGGCACTTCCTTAGTATTCTAAGCAACCATTTAGTATACCAAACACCTTATCACCCATTTAGCACCTAAGGTATTCTTTTCGCAAACTAAGCAACTCTTTTAGTACATTAAGCACGTTGAACACCATTCAACCTTAGGCAACCTTTTCTTGAAACTCTTTTAAATTACACTTTCTTAAGATACTTTTCGTAATATTCTTACGATGCTAAGGTGGATATTATGATGTTGAAGGTGGTCTGAAGGGGTTCCTTGGGTTGCTTAAGGTTCAAACGTGGATCATGATGTACTTAAGGAATACCTAGGATTCTGAAGGGGTTCTTACGGTACATTAAGGTGTTCTTAAAATGCTGAAGAGGTTCTTAAGGTTCTGAAAGGGTTCTAGAATTGCTTAGGCGTTGATGAGGCTGCTAAAGAGCTGCTAAAGATGTTTCTCGGGTGGGTCCTTAAGATGCTTATGATGACAGGGGATTCTTCAGAGGTTCCTAATGTGCTGAGAAGGTCAGTAGTGACCTGAATTTTTTTAAAGGGGTGTGAAGGTTGTTAAAGATGTGCTTAAGATACTTAGGAGGTGTCTCTTAAGGTGCTCAATGTGTATTCAGTTTGCTTAAGGTTCAAAAGTGGAGCATTTTGTGCTAAAGGAATACTTGAGATGCTAAAGGGGTTCTTGAGGTACATCAGGTTTTTTGAAAATGCTGAAAGAGTTCCTAAGATGCTGAGGGGGTTGTGGAGGTGCTTAGGTGTTGATTGAGCTGCAGAATAGCCTTTACAGATGTTTCGCGTGTGTATCCTTAAGATTACAATGACAGGGGATTCTTTAGAAGTTGTCAATGTGCTGAGGTGGTCAATGGGGTGCTGAATTGTTCCTAAAGCGGTGCGTAGAATTCCAAAGGTGTGCTCAAGGTACTCAAGAAGTGCTTCTTAGAGTTTTTAATGTCTGCTTAATTTGGTCAACGTTCAAAAGTGAGGGTTCTGAAGGTGCTTAGGCGTTGATTAGGCTGCTGAATAGCTGCTAAAGATATTTTTCGAGTTTGTCCTTAAGATGTTTAAGATGACAGGAGTTCTTAAGAGGTTCTTAATATGCTGATGGGGTCAATGGGGTACCTAATTGTTCTTAAAGGGGTGTGTAGGGTGCCAAAAGTGTGCTCAAGGTACTACAAAAGTGCTGCTTGTACCAAAGTCTTCTTAAGTTTTTCAATCTATACCTGGGTTGCTTAAGGTTCAAACGTAGAGCATGGTATGCTAAAAGAATACCTAGGATACTAAAGGGGTGCTTAAGGTACATAAGGTATTTTTAAGATACTGAAGGTATTCTTAAGTTACTGAAGGGGTTCTGGAGGTGATTGTGCGAAAAGTGTGCTCAAGGTTCTAAAATTTTGCTGGTGGTGCCAAAGTCTTCTTAAGGTGCTCCATGTATGCTTGGGTTGCTTAAGATTCAAACGTGGAGCATGGTGTGCTAAAAAAATACCTAGGATACCAAAAGGGTTTTCAAGGTACATAGGGTATTGTTCAGAGGCTAAAGAGGTTCCTAATTTGCTGATAAGGTCAATGGGGTGCTGAGTTGTTCCTAAACAGGTGTGTATGATGCGAATAGTGTGCTCAAGGTATTAAAATTTTGCTGGTGATGCTAAAGTTTTCTTAAGGTGCTCCATGTATGATTGGGTTGCTTAAGATTCAAACGTGGAGCATGGTGTGCTAAAAAAATACATAGGATACTAAAAGGGTTCTTAAGGTACATGAGATATTCTTGAGATGCTAAAGAGGTTCTTAAGGTACCCGTGGGGTTCTGGCGGTGCTTAGGCGTTGATTCGGATGCTAAAAAAAGATGTTCCTCGGGTGGGTCCTTAGGATGCTTCAGATGACAGGAGTTCTTAAGAGGTTCTTAATGTGCTGATGGGGTCAATGGGGTGCTGAGTTGTTCCTAAACGGTTGTGTAGACTGTAGGGTAACAAAAGTGTGCTCAAGGTACTGAGAAACTACTGGTTCTGCCAAAGTCTTCTTAAGATGTTCAATCTATAGCTGAGTTGCTTAAGGTTCAAACGTAGAGCATGGTGTGCTAAAAAAATACCTAGGATACCAGAGGGGTTCTTAAAGTATATGAGTTATTCTTTAGATGCTGAAGGGGTTCCTAAGGTACTGGTGGGGTTCTGAAGGTGCTTAGGCGTTGATTCGGCTGCTGAATAGCTGCTAAAGATATTTCTCGAGTGTGTCCTTAAGATATTTAAGATGACAAGAGTTCTTAGGAGATTCCCAATGTGTTGAGGCGGTCATTGGGGTGCTGAATTTTTCCTATGAGGATGTGTAGTATACCAAATGTGTGCTTAAGGCACTAAAAAAGTGCTGGTTGTGCCAAAGGCTACTTAGGGTGTGGAAGGCGTTCTTGATGTACAGAAGATGTTTTCAGGTACTAAAGGGGTTCATAAGGTAAACAAGTGATTCTTAAGAGGTTCCTAATGTTCTAAGGGAGCATTGGGGTGCTAAATTGTTGCTCAATGGGTTTGTAGGATTCCAAAGGTGTGCTCAAGGCACTAAAAAAGTGCTGTTTGTGCGAAAGGGTTTTTAAGGTGTTAAGGATTTCTTAAGGTACAGAAGGTGTGTTTAAGTGCTAAAGGGGTTCTTAGGGTTCTTAAGTGCTTCTTAAGTGCTAAAGAGGTTATTAAGGTGCTTTAGGAGTGTTTTGGGTTATTGAGGGGTGATTGGGGTTCTGAAGCGGTTCCTTGGGTGCCAAAGGTGTGCCCAGAATTGATAAAGAAGTGCTTGTTCTGTTAATGGGGTTCTTAGGATTGCTAAAGGATTTATTAAGATACTGGAGGGGTTCTTAAGATAATGACAGGATTTTGGAGATTATGAAGCGATTCTTAAGATACTAAAAGGGTTTTAGTGTGCAAATGAGGTGCTTGAACTAATAAATAGTTGCTAAAGATGTACTCCTTTCAGGAAGCGAAAGATGTACTTGAGGTGCTAAATAAGTGTTAGTTCTGCCAAAAGTGACTTAAGGGTGCTAAATGGGCACTTAAAATGCTAAACCGATTTTTAAGGTGATGAAAGCGTTTTAAAGGGTTTACTTAAATACAGAAGATGTTCTCAAGTTACAAAAAGTGATCTTAAGGTGCTAAAGGGGAATTAAGTTTCTGAAGGGGCGGTTAGGTTGCAAAGGTGACAAACTTGTATAAGGAATGCATAGACTACCTAAGGGTTTTGTAGAATCCTGAGGGGATTTTTAAGGTGCTAAATAGGTTCTTAATGCTCTTAAGGGGTTCTCAAAGCACAGAATGTGTTCCTAAGGTGCTGAAGGAGTGGTTGTGGTGACTAAGGTGCTAAAAGAATGATAAAGGGGTGGAACTGGTGCATGAGGTGCTAATGGGGTTCTGAGGAGATACGTTTGTCACGGGTGTTTTTCAGCGCGAAATAATCCTCCCCCATTACACCTTAGCTTCGTATATAAGAGATTATTTTTCTTTTTCTTCCAAGAAAGCCTCAGCAGCCAGCCAGAAAGTCTGCTTGGAGGGTGGCAAGAGAAGACAGGCTGGGCTGTGCTGGGCTTGGGTAGGGTAGGGTGGGGTGGGGAGGGGTGGGTGAGAGTTTTGAGAAATTACGGAAAATTAGCCGCGCGACGTCTTCGCTTCGTTATCTGACTCAGCTTAAAGTGCGAGAAAAACGTCGAGTCTTGGCAAAAAAAGAGGAAAGAAATGAATGGAAGGGAAAAAGAAAGGAGACCTGACAAACGAGTTTGCGACTCGTTTGCGAGCGTTTTAATCTTACAGGTGGATGGAGGGATGAAGAGAGAAATAACTTTTTGTTCCACCAACAGTAACCATCGTGGTAGTCACGCCATTTTTTTCAAACCTGCCATACCATACATACATACATATGTACGTGTCTCCTCTACTTAGATGCACTTGTTCCATTCCATTATTTTCACTCCATTTTTTACTCTTTTCTTTAGAGCACCAACACTCCACTTTTTTCATGCACATTCTTCATTCACTTTTTCGACAATTAGCACACACAAAAACACGTTACAACATTTAAATTTTGTTTCATTTATTTACATTTTTATTTTATTCAATTTATTTTAATTTAAAAATTTAGGAAATTAGTAGACCTAGTTTTGATTATTTGACTGAAAAGTAAATTTAATGATGGAAAGAATATTATTTGAGAAAAAAATGGGTGGATAACGACAATTTTGTTTCAGGGTCCAATTTTTATATTGTATTAAATTAATTTAAATTTAATATTGAGCGTTATTGTTATTACTCCTTTGCTTTTTTATGATTCACTTTTTAGACAACTAGCACACACATAAACACGTTACAACACTAAATTTTTATTTTATTTACTTCATATAAGGTTTATTCAATTTATTTTAATTAAAAGATTTAAGAAATTAATACACATGATATCGATTGTTTAACTAAAATTTAAATTTAAGGTTGGGAAGAATTTTATTTTAGAAAAAAAAAATAAGTGGATAACAATAATTTTATTTTAGGGTCCAATTTTTATATTATATTTAACTAAATAAAATTAAACATTAAGCATTACC
This sequence comes from Andricus coriarius, assembly GCA_932066315.1. Taxonomy (NCBI): domain Eukaryota; kingdom Metazoa; phylum Arthropoda; class Insecta; order Hymenoptera; family Cynipidae; genus Andricus; species Andricus coriarius. Next base: position 5,181 of record CAKNWT010332614.1, read on the forward strand.
GTTGTTACTCCTTTGCACTTTGTGCATGCACATTCTTTATTTAATTTTTCGATAATTAAATACACAAAACAACATTTAACATTTAAATAAAAAAATTTAAGGTAATTTCAAACTAAATTTGAATAAAACTTCATTTAAATTATGTTAAATTTGAATAAAATTAAATTTAAAGATTTAACAATCCTCTTAATGATTATTCACCTAAAATTTAAATTTTAAGATAAGAGAAAATTTATTTAGGTGAAAGTAATTGGCCTTTTTTTATTTAATTGAATTGAAATAAATTGAAATCATTCATTTAAATAATTTGAAATTAATGGGTGAAAAATCTGACTTTTAAATTTGAAAAACAATTTTTATTTGAATAAAAAAAAATAAAAAAATTTTTCTTGAAAAATCATCTCTAAATTTTTGCGCTACTGTTTTCCAAATATTTCATGAAAAAGTATTTTTTTTTAATTTTTAAAAATTTCAAAGGCTTGTAAATACTTTTGTCTTCTTTATTTGTCTTTTAAAATGTTTTTGATGTTTGAGTCATAATTAAAAAAAAATCATAGCACTTACATGTTCATGATATTTTTCTCGAAAAGTATTAACTTTTTCCAACTTCTTTATAAATCTATTGGGCTCTAACAAGTTTTGAACGCAATTTTTAATTTAATTTTTTTTAATTTTAATTTTTAGAATGTTTTGTTGATCTCCTGACAAATTATTTTTCTTGAAACCTACATGGTTCTGCCACGACCCCCTTTAATTTAAATTAACTAGTTGCAATTTTTTCAAATTAATTGTTTTTAGGACTCAATTTTTCATTAGAAATTGTGACTCAAAATCAGAGAGGTCTTGATCTTAAAAATTATTGAGTATTACTATTATTAATTCACTGCACTTTTTTCATGCACATTCATTATTCACTTTTTCGCTAATTAACTACACAAAAACACATTTAACATTTATATTTTAAAAATTTAGTTAAAATCAATTTGATATTATTTAATATTTGTTAATTTAATTTAATTGCAACAAGAACATTTGAATATTTGAAACTCCTGATATTGATTATTTATCAGAAAGTTAAATTAGAAGGTGGGACCAACTTTATTTGAGAGAAAGAAATTATATTTATTTTAATTTAAAATTATTTAAATTGTTTTACATTTTAAATAATTTAAATTTAAATAATTTAAATTAGTTTAAATTCTAATGAATTTAAAATAAAACTTTTTTCCGAGCTGGGAGTTGAAATCAGGGAGGTCCTGATCTTGTAATTATTGAGGATTGCAATTATTACTCCACTACACTTTTTTTATGACCATTACTCATTCACTTTTTCGAGAATAAAATACATAAAAACACATTTAATATTCAAATTTAATTAAATTTAACCTAATTTAATTAATTTAAACATTTAAAAAAATAATAGTCCTGATATTGATTATTTACCTGAAAGGTGAATTTCAAAATAAGAGAAACTTAACTTGCGAAAAAGAGACTGGTGGACAAGAGCGGCTTTATTTTAATTTTCAATTTTTATTTCATATTTAATTAAATAAAGTAATTTTAATATTAATTAATTTAAATTTATTAAAATAAAAAAAAATTCGGGAGCCAATTTTTCACTAAAAATTGGGACTTAAAAAGTTGAACTTGTAATTTGTTTTATAATTTGTTATTTCCGTTGCACTTTTTGTAACAAAAGAGAGATAGAAGAGATACGAGTTTCTCGAGAAGGCACACCGCATCGAGTTGGGCCAGGTGAGTGACTGGCTGACTGAAAAATTTTTCGCGTTCCTCGATCCCTGGGTACAGATGCTGGCCTATAAAAAAAGTCTACCCCACGAGTGCGAGGGTCCCATTATAAAAAACGTTCCCCCCTGGAAAACCCCTTGTATAAAAACCGAAGGGGGTCACTTAGCGCTAGCGAAGGTTTCGATGCACTCCCAGCAGGAAGTTCGAAACAAGCTATACCTGCACTAAAAATATATCTACCTAGCCGAACTAGACAAAAATTATTTTCTCAAAATTCTACCATTTTCACCATATTATTTATTGTCAAATGCTACAAAATTATTTTTTTACGGCTCAAATGTTAATTTATATTCCATTTTTTCTATTTATTTCTATTCTGATAGTCCTTTAAGATAGTTTGATCCAGACAAAAAGAAAAATTGCTTTTTTTCTGAGAAAAAGAATGAAAATTTTCTATTGGCTACATTTTTTTTCTTTTATTATGTTCATGATTACAATTAAATACTTATCATATAAAATATTACTCGATTTTTTATTCATTTTAAGCAAACAACATTTTTTATAAAAGATTCTTTCGCGAAAAGATTCAATTGCAAATATTTAAAATTAAAGAATATTTCGTTGTAAATCTTCAAAATTGTAAAAAATATGAAATATTTAAAATTGAAGCATTTTAATTAAGATCAGTTAAAATTGAAGACTTTTAAGTTGTAAGTTTGAAAAATTAAAATATTTTAAAAAGACGTTCAAAATTAGATACCTTTACAATTTAATCTTGACAAATGAATAATTTTAAATTCCCCATATTCAAAATTCAAGAATTTTCAGTTGCAACCCAAATTTCAGAATTGTTATTAATACATCTCTAAAATTAAAGATTTTTTAAATTGTAAATTTTTCAAATTAAATGACCAAAAGAAAATTAAAAATCACAAGATATTAAATTCTACACATTAAATCTTGAAAATTTTTAAAGAATTTAGCAGTTTTTTTATATTCTGAAATTCTGTAGTAACAATATTATTTAAATAAAATTTTAATTTGAGGAAAAAATTAATAAAGCCTGAAATAATAAACTTTTCGCAAATATTTTTAAAAAGGAGAAAAAGAGGAAATTGAGAAAATCGAGAGATTCCTGAACGTATTTTATATACCATTTTTGTAGATGCTAATTTATTTACTTCACAGTTTTTAATAATAATTTTAATTGGTTTAAATCGTGGAATTGAGGAAATAGAGGTACATCACATTACTTTTTTTAAATATGATATTAATATTAGAAATAACTTTTTTAAATGATATTTGTAAAATAATGAAAAATAATAATATTAGATATCTATAGGATGAGGAGATTAGAATTCTAGTGGAATATATCATTCTTCTTAAATACTAATTTATTTTACTCACAGTCTATAATTATTTTTTAAATTTGCTTAAATCGTGGAATTGATAAAATGAATATATACAATTATATCATCTAAGATATCATAATAATATTAAATACTATTTGAGATAATTATATTATTTCGTAAAAATTGAAGCAAATTGTTCCTAATACAAAAAATAGTCTCTTAAAATTTTTTAATAAGAACAGAACTTTTAATTGTTTTTAATAAAAATGTAAAATAATAAAAAATAATAATATTAGAAATCTGTAGGATGAGGAGATTAGAATTCTAATGGAATATATCATTCTTCTTAAATACTAATTTATTTTTCTCAGAGTTTATAATTATTGTTTAAATTTTTTCAAATCGTGCTATTGAAAAAAATATATATAACATTATTTCATCTGAAATATTATAATAATATTATATACTATTAGATATAATTATATTATTTTGTACAAATTGAAGCAACAAAAAAGGTTGTGGCGCGCGCTTATTGTTAATAGTACAAAATTCTTTTTAAATAATAATTCATTTTTCTTGCATATTGTAATTATAGTTTCAATTTGTTTCAATTGTATTTAAAAACATGGATATATTCATTTTTTTCTGAATATGATATTTATATTAAATATTATTTTATATGAATATATTATTTTCTAAAAATTAAAGACGCAGAAAAGCTTGTGACGCACGCTGATTGTTCCCATTATAAAGAATAGTCTTTTGCATTTTTTTAATGAAAAAAGAATTTTCAATTGTTTCTAATGTGATAAAAATTTTGAATAATAAAAAATAAGAACGTAAGGAATCTATAGCATAAGGATCTGAATTCTGATAAAATATTATAACAATAATGAAATTCTCGTGTACAAATTTAAGACGCAAGAAAGTTCGTCGCGCGCGCTGATTTCTTCCACTCTATCGCAAAAAGTATTTTAAATTATTTAAATAAGACAGCATTTTTAATTGTTTATAATGTATTACCAATGTAAAATAATGTAAAGTAATAATGATGGGAATCATTATGGAATATTATTAAAGTATTTAAAAATCATTTAATATGAACGGGTTTTTTATTTATTAACAATTTAATGAGAATGTATAATAATGAAAAATAATAAAATAAAGAACCTGCAGAATGAGATTAGAATACCGGTGGAATATAAATATATTATTTTGTAAAAAATGTGAATGCCAGGAAGGATGTCGCGCGCGCAGCGCGCGCTAATTGTTTTAGAGCCTTTAAAAAACTGTTTAATATAAACAAGGTTCTTATTTGTTGAAAAAGTATTAAAGATGTCAAGTAATACAAATTTAAAAAATGTCATAATAATGTCAAGAATCTGGCTTATCGTGCGCGCAGCACGCGCTTTTTCTTCTAGAGCATTTAGAAACCATTTCATATAAATAGGGTTTTTATTTGTTCATATTGTATTACAAATATGAAGTATATATGAATAAGTCAAAAATGTCATAATAATGTAAAGAATCTGGAGGATGAGGAGATTAGAATTCTGATGGAATATAAATATATTATTTTGTAAAAAATTTTAACGCTAGAAAGCTTGCAGTGCGCTCAGCGCGCGCTTATTCTTCTAAAGCATTTAAAAACTATTTAATATAAACGAGGTTTTTATTTGTTGATATTGTATTAAAAATGTCAAGTATATACAAAAATCTCAAAAATGTCATAACAATTTCAAGAATCTGGAGGATGAGGAGATTAGAATTCTGATGTAATATAATTATATTATTTTTTACAAAATTGTAATAATGAGAAATAATAATGTGGGGAATCTGGAGGATGGAGAGATTAAAATTCTGATGGAATATTATCATTGATAACTATTTAATATAAGCAGGGTTTTTATTTGTTTATATTTTAATAAAAATGTCAAATTGTGACACATAATAATTCTAAGAATCTGGAGGATTAGGAGATTAGAATTCTCGTGGAATATGATTACATTGTATTGTAAAAAATGTTAAGGGCCAGAAAACTTGTCAGGCGCGCAGCGCACGCTGATTGTCCTAGAGACCTAGATTATTTAAAAATTATTTAACATAAACATGGTTTTTAATTGTTTATAATGTAACAAAAATATAAAACAATTGAAAATAATAATTTTAAGTATCTGGAGGATAAAGAGATCAGAATTCTGATGGAACATTATTATATTATTTTGTAAGAATTTCAAGGGCCAAAAGGCTTGTTGGGCGAGAGGTGCGCGCTGATTGACCCAGAGTATTCAAAAATTATTTAATATAAACAGGTTTTTTTTTATAATTTAATTAAAATAAAAAATAATAATCTTGAATATCTGAGGATAGATATTAGAATTCGGATGGAATATAATTATATTACTTTGTAAAAATTCAAAGCGCTAGAAAGCCTGCCGAGCGTGCAGCGCGCGCTAATTGTTCTAGAGTATTTAATAACTATTTAACATAAAGAGGGTTTTTATTTGTTTATATTATAATAAGAATGTAAAATCATGACACATAATAATTTTAAGAATCTGGAGGATAATGAGATTAGAATTCTGATGGAATATTATTATATTATTTTGTAAGAATTTCAAGGGCCAAAAAGCTCGTTGGGCGAGCGGTGCGCGCTGATTATCCCAGAGTATTAAAAAATTATTTACTATAAACAGAGCTTTTGTTTGTTTATAATGTAATAACAATATAAAATAATGGAAAATAATCATTTTAAGTATCTGAGAATAGGGAGATTAGAATTCTAATGGAATATTATTATATTATTTTCAAGAAATGGAAGAGGCAAAAGGTCTGTCGTTTGTGCGCAGCGCGCGCTTTTTGTTCTAGAGTATTTAAAGCTATTTGATATAAACAGGGTTTTTATTTGTTTATATCGTAATAAAAATATAAAATAATGACACATAATAATGTTAAGAATCTGGAGGTTTAGGAGATTAGAATTCTGATGAAATATGATTATATTATTTTGTAAAAAATTTAAGGGTAAAAGGCTTGTCTCGCGCGCAGCGTGCACTAATTTTTCTAGAGTATTTGAAAACCATTTAATATAAGCAGGGTTTTTATTTGTTTATATTTTAATCGAAATATAAAATTATGACACATAATAATGTTAAGAATCTGGATGATTAGGAGATTAGAATTCTGATGGAATATGATTATATTGTGTTGTAAAAATGTTTAGGGCCAGAAAGCTTGTCAGGCGCGTAGCGCGCGCTGATTGTCCTAGAGACCTGGAGTATTTAAAAATTATTAATCATAAACATGGTTTTGAATTGTTTATAATTTAATAAGAATATGAAATAATAGAAAATAATAATTTTAAGTATCTGGAGGATAATGAGATTAGAATGATGGAATATTATATTATTTTGTAAAAACTTCAAGGGTCAAAAGGCTTGTCGGACGCGCAGCGAGCGCTGATTGTCCCAGAATATTCAAAAATTATTTAATATAAACAAAGTTTTTGTTTATTTATAATGTAATAAAAATATAAAATAATGAAAAATAATCATTTTAAGTTTCTGAGAGATAATGAGATTAGAATTCTGATGGAATATTATTATTTTATGTTGTAAAAATTATACGGGCCAGAAAGCTTGTCAGGCGCGCAGCGCGCGCTGATTGTCCTAGCGTATTTAAAAATTATTTAATATAAACAGTTTTTTTAATCGTTTTTAATTTGATAAAAATGTAAAATAATGAAAGATAATAATGTCAAGTGTCCGGAATATGGGGAGATTGGAATTTTGATGAAGATTATTTTTATTGCTTCATTTTGCTAGATAGTGGAGTTTAGAGGTTTAGAGGGCTCGTGGAGTCGGTCGTAATGGTTGGTGATTTTTTAGAGTGGAGATTACAAGACAGACACAAAGACTGGTCATTTTTGGCGGGATAAGGTTGTAATCCTATATGTGATACACTTTGATAGGAGAGGCGACTTTTTCCTGAATGGCTTTAGGAAAAAATGCGGAAAATCCCGTAATCCGGAATGGGCAGGAATAACGAGTGTTTGATGACGGACCGCATAGAGATCGTGAAACCTCCCTGTACCTATAATTCCTGGGGGAAGCAACGTGAGAATGAAAAAAAAAAAGAAAAAAAAAAAAAAACGTTGTGGGGCACGCGCGCGCTCATCTGGATACCTTCCCTACCCAAGTATTAGGGACGGCTATAAACGATTGGCGTTTCTATCTCCTAAATTCATCAACGTAATTTTTCAGATATAGCAAAAATATTTATCTGTGTATAAAAATTAGTTATCATGATTTTTTAAACAATATCTTCATAGATAAGTAAAAATGCTACAAAATAGTATTTTTCAGATTATACTTTATAATGCTTTTTTAGGACTAAAAATACGTTAGGTATCAATGTAATTTAGTTTTAC
>CAKNWT010332615.1:5348-22190 GCA_932066315.1 Andricus coriarius
CTCCACGAAAGCCTTCAGATAACCTCTGAAGGGTCTTTTCGTGAGGCTGACCCGGATGTCTCCACCCGGTTTGTTCAAATGTTTTTGAACGACTTCCTTTACTTCGTCCGCGTCTGTCGTCGTATCGAGGTCCAGAATCAAGACCTCGGTGCGAGGGACAAGCTCGCGTACGCTACCACCGTCACCAACCGCCTCCTTGATGGCAGCCGACAACTCAGCTGTGCCCTTTGATGAAGGTCCCAGTTCTACCAGGACATCACCGTGTGGCGTTTGCCTGACCCCCTTGATTTTTACGCCAAGGACGTCAGGTTACACCTTCTTCTTAAGGTCCTTGAGAACCGTCGCGTAGCTGAGCCCCTCGGTCAATTTGATAAGGACCGCCTCGGTTCTAGCTCGCATCTGCCTCTTCTTCTGCTTCCTTTTTGGTGTGAACTCTGGCTTTTCTTCCTCCTTCTTCGGTGTCGAGGTCATTGGCACCGGAGCGCCACGCGTCCTCGTCCTTTTACTCCTCGGCTTAGAAGGACTCTTTTCCACTGGACTCAGGGTGGTCTCCCTCTCGCGCTTCCTATCACGGAGAGCGGGAGCTGCCACAGCTTCTTCAGTCTGAGTGCAGCTTTCGTCAGTCTTCTTCGTCGCCTTCTCCTTTCGGGTCATCGCTCTCGTGCAAGCAGTTCGTCCAACGTTTTCCATAAAATCTCTATAAAGATCTTCGGTCGTCATAGAGTGATCGCGCAGTTGGTTTGTAAGCTGCTCCGCTCGTTCCAGCCCGTCCCCAATTGGAAGCCACATCTTCCTCTTAGTTCTGCTGAATTCCGCCATTTCTTTTATGGTGCCTCGTAACTCTTCGAAAAGATGATACGTCTCTGAGAGTTTGGCATCCATCTCTGCGATGTCCATCTTATTGCCGGACACTTCCACCTCCTCTGTCACGTCCAATGAACCTCGTAACTCCTCGCAGACGCTCCTTTCCGAGTATGTTTGGTCCCCCTCAAAATCCATGGGACCGGCGCCGGCCACGAGGGCTTGAACCTGATCGAAAGCGACGGAGAGATTGCTACTCCCTTGGGGTATATTGTTTTTAACATACCGACTCATGACTGGTTTTAATTCGGGGTTCCTTCCCCTAGCCGGTTTTTGTCCGCCCTGGGTATTTGATTTCCTTGTACCACCGATATCTGGAGGCGTTCCACTATCCGCAACCTGGGGAGGTGTCCGATGGAGGACCAAGCAAACCCCACACGGGGAAGGGAAGTATAGTGACAGAGTTGGAACCGAAAGAGTCGTGGTTTGTTTGTGCTGCATACTGAAGAGGTCATTGGCCTTCTGCACACAGGCAACAATCATAATGGTGTACTAATTTCTATATGCAGGACTGAAGCTCGGTGTTGGGGTGTGTTTGAATAATACTCTCAGTTCATCGGATCACCACCACCAGTATTTGCTGCACGAGAAAACAAAGTTGACCTTTTCTTTATTCATACTTTCCATTTGAATGAAATTTTTTCTGGGACATGGTTTAACATAAGAATACAAATTTAAAGTTTTTACTTACGCGCACAAATATTTTAACACCTTTATATTCTATTCTCTTTTCTAATAGTAGATAATCTACGGTATACAATCGTCAAATATGGCTAGCCTGATTGGGTTTAAGAGTATTTAAACAAGCAGTAATAAAGTAAATAAATGTTGTTAAAAAAAATATTTATATATATTTCTGCAAAAGAACCAAATTCGACGTCCTTGAAAATATGGCGAGCATGGCTTCTTCCTTTTTGTCCAAATTCCGTGCTTGTGTGTCATCATTAGTTGAGTTAGATAGGCGTTCCGTTATAACCACTCGTTCGAACCGCAGAAAATATATGTATAAGAAATGAGAAAAGTTACAAAATTGTAGCCATTCTGAGTTTTTGGAAATTAATAATAGATGTAATTATTGTTGATCAATAAACTGTTTTTAAGGAAAATTATATTCATACTAAATTGTAATTACTATCAATAATTAGGTTTTGTATCATGCCCAGGTATAATAACAGACGCGATTCTCTATTGTTGGACTGACGTGTCAAAATTGTACCTTTAGCAACGTCCATTAAAAATGTATAATACAACTCAGTCACTAATTTCATGAAAATTTTATCGGAAAAAATACTTCATTGACATCTAGATCTATAAATATAACATATCCTAATACCAAAAATTCTAAAAAATATAAGTAATATATTATAAGTCCGAAAACTGCTAGTTCCAAAATATAAGCAACAATTAAGATCTCAAAACACATACTAGTTTCTTAAATTTGTTGGAACTGGTCTACTTTTTTAATTAACCTTTTTCGCCTTCATTCAGCACTAACATAGCTAATCAGCCCCTTAAGGAAAAGAGGGTATATGTAATCTATTGGTAAATGAACAGTGATCAGAGTTACAAAGAACGATTAATTATAATTAAATACAAGTAGTTTTAAAGTTGTGGATTGGTATTAAAAACTAGGTGAGAAAAAAGGCAAGGTAGGAACTAGGAGACTTAAATAGTAATAATCAGGGAGATGGAAGAAAAAGATAATTTCTGGTAATGATACGTACAATAGTTAGATAAAGCTGCCAGTGCAAGATTTCCAGAGTTGGATTAGACATGTTGATTATATATTTAATAAGAGACTGCTTAAGAACATTTTAGGAAGGTATATTTCTGTGAACTGTGGAGGCTGTTCTGAAATTTACATTAACGGTTGTGTGGTATTTCTAAGACTGGAAACCAAGCGTAGACCGCGTTGGTTGATTTTTATAACCAAGTGAAAAAGTTTGAAAGGGTACAGGGGAGTTTCATTATTAAAAAGACTGTATAGCAGGTTGCCCATAAAAAATTGAATTCTTTTACCCACATTAATTAATCGCGCGCTCTCTCTCTCTAAATGGATTTAGATGTTTACCTTCAGGAATATTATAGATGAACCGACTGCACGCATTTAGTGAATGCTCAAGCTTGTCACTCAGCTCAACCGTGATTTTGTCATGAACAATGCAGCCATAATCAAATAGAGGAAGTATAAGACTTTTGACCAATAGGATTCTAGTAGGCATTTGGTTAACATGGAACCCAAGATCCTTCACACATTCAACAAATGGAATACTGAGCCCCTGTATCTGTAAATGTCTCAAGGCTACAACAGTTTGAGACGAGGGGAAAGATGAAGAACAAACTATAATTGCTTTTGTTTTGGCGAGGTTAGGAGTGAGTCCATTTGCTACAGCCCACTGCACAATAGGTCGATGTCCTCCGGGATTCTCTGAAGTAGGCTATCAAGTGCTGTGAAATTTATCAAATTTGTTCAGTCATCTTTTTTGGCCTTATATTGTTGGTACTTGTATTATTGGGCTAGAATTTTCGGACCTTATAATGTAATACTTATATTTTTGGGACTTATTGTGTAAGGATATGTTATCATATTTAGATGTTGGTTGGACTTTCGGTTTAAACCTTGATGTTTCAAATATACAGCTCAATATTTCAGGTTTGGTAGTAAAGAAAGAAAATGAGTGACTACATGTTCATTATTAGTTTTATTAGCAATATGCTGAAATCATAATATTTCCACAAAAATAATTTTAAATAATAAATGCTAGTCGGTGTTTTTTACAGAAGTCAGCGTATTTTCCAAACACATCCCAACGCCGAGCGACAGTCTTGCCCATAATAATTTTCAGGAAATTCTGATTCGCGTCTATTCTGATAATGTGGTGCTCTTCATCAAATATTGGAAGAATGTCTTCACCCTGGATTCTTCCAATCAAGAAGCTATTGAACCATACTAAAGCTACATTTAGTCCTTCACATTCGCTGAGTTTAATGAAGCCACGCTGAGGGTCTTCGATGTAAGTAGTTTCTGTCATAGTTTCTTCATTATTAGATATGGTAGTGGGTTCTGGTGCTCCGGGTGCTGTTGCTGATGTTGTTGCTGTTGCTGGTGTTGCTGTTGATGCTGCTGCTGGTTCGATAGCCCTTCCGCTCTGCGTTCTTCCCTGTCGTCCTCCTCTTCCGGGCTGTCTGTTTCCGGATGGAACCGGAACGCGAACCGGTTTTGGTGCAGAACCCGGTCTTAAGGGAAAACCTCCTCCCAGCGGTGTACCCGATTCTGTAAGAAGAAACAGAAATGGATGAGTTTCAAATTCTATTACCTAAAAATATGAATTAGAACCACCAAATAGTGAGTTAAAATTAATTCTGATTACTGCGAAGCAATATGTTGTTTTAAGGAGGAAGTTAGGCGACGCATATTGTTCCGATTTGAGAACAAAATTTCATACGAATTTTTCGTGAAAATCGGCCTAGGTCAAAGAAGATAGAAGTTTTGAGAAAAAATTTGTGTATTTTTCAAAAATGGACGTCTAAATTTCAATAATTGTAACTCCATGAAAACTTTTTTTCCTAAATCTGAAAAATATCGCTGAGAGATTCTGTAACTTGAAGTGTACAATCTGCCTGACATGAAATATATATTCTTTCTACATTTTATAAGTGAAAAGCCAATATTTTTAAAATTTGCACTATATTCCGTTTATTGGAAGAAAAAGGTTTTTAATTTGAAAAATTTCGTATAGGAAATTTATTGGAATAAGCCCCAGCAGTGTTGTAATCTTAATTGCTTTTTCCTTATAAAAATGAAGAGTAAGTATTAAACAGGTTTTTATTCTTCTAATTATATTATATATAATTTTTTACACTTTTTATAGGCTAGGCGGAATTATATGATGTTTCAAAATTATATATTTACCAACGGAATTCAGGAAAACTGCCAATACGGTGACCAAAATTCCAATAAGGATCTTCATTATGCCGAATACTGCTTTTTTCGTGGATTTCCTACAGAATGAATATTTTGTACAAGATGTTGCGGCTCTATTTATACCTGCGCAATGCTTTTCACTGCTAATTATTACCCACCCCCACCCTTGCAAATCTTTTCCATTAGTAAATGTATGTATCAACATTTACATGCCGCTTATGGTGACCCTCCTCCTAAAGTAGTAAAGTAGTTTTTGAACAGCTAATTAATTACGTGATATTTGAACAGACAAAAATTATTCCATTTGAAAGAAACATTTCGCGAAATCAATATATGCTAACAGTTTGTGGAAATATTTCAGGCGCAAGAAGAATGACATAATATTGTTAAATAAAAATATCGTCACAAATACGGACGATACAATATTTACTTGATGTGAATCATACCACTTAAAATAACATCGTATTTTGGTGAATATTCGCTGTTCTTATAATAATTTTCTTGTTGATGGATATCAATTAAACCTTTTTAATTTATAACGTTTCGGATTGAATATTCAACAAATATGGTACTGGAAAAATAAGCTTGCCAAATTTAAGCTTTACTATTGGTCAAGTTTAAATTTGGAGCATTGAAACTTAAACTGGGAAAACAAATTTTAATTAGAATTGTCCAAAAGCAGCAGGCGCAATCAACATAGGGACTATAAATAATTAAATTTTCCAGTTGCTGTTTAAATATCATTTCTTTATGCTTGTCTGATAAAAGCTAAGGTTCTTACTTTCAAATGTTTTATGGTTTAAAAATACACATATTATTATTTATTTGTAAATATTAGTTCTCAGAAGTAAACTGAAATTTTATCCGACCCAATAAAAGTCCTGCAGACCAACTGGAAAAGCCGTTCGACCCAATTTTCAAAAAATAAGCTCAAAAGCTTTGAAAGGTTTTCAGGGATTTAGAAGGTTTTAGGGCATTTTTAATGATTTCAAAGGACTTAAAAAAAGATTTTTGAATATTTTAAATAGTTTTAAAGGATTTAAAGGGACTTCAAAGGATCTTAAAGATTTTAGAATATTTGGTGTTAAGTGTTCAATGTATTTTGGTATTTTCTCTTGATAAATAATTATTTCACCAAAAAATTCTGTGCAAAAATAGTGGCATTTTTAAGAAATGAACAATTTCTCTGTAAAATATCTTAATATAGAACCAGTATTTTTCAAAATGAGTCATAAAAATCATGAAATTAAAATGCTCAGAAGAGTTTCTGAGGCTTTTTTTTGTACAAGGTTGAATGTGTGAATGTGCATACACATGCACCATACACATATCATGTTTTGACAATATCAATTAAATCGAAGAGACAATGGAACATTTGATGAAAAGTATTCTTTGTAGCATTTGGAATATTTATTTTAAATCCAAACAAAGACTCAAATGAAATTATTTCTATAAAATTTTCATAAGGTACACTCAGAGAAAAAGTTTTCTAGAAAAATAAGCATCGTCCTCTTACCTATTTTGTTTTGATCTAGGTCAATATATTTTTTACACAAAACGAATTGTTTGGCTACAAGATAAGGAGAAATTAGTAGCATGAAGACAATTTTTGATGCAAAAGGCTTCCTGTTGAGAAAAACTAATTTTAAGAGGATATTCCATTTAGGTCAAGAAACATCTTTTGGTCAAAAAAGTAAATTTCTCTGAGTGTATATTTATACCTTGTGAATTTATATAAAAACAAGAACACTGAACTTGAAAATTAGAAAGTGGCAGCTTTTTCAAGTTCACTGAAATTTAGTGAATGTATAGACAACTTTGATGATAGCCTTTAAAGCTTTGCTTTGAAAAATCTAATACTTCGGTTTTTACGGTTGTTGAACATCTAATATTAGGAAAAAATCACCAGCTAAATTTTGATATGCAATATTGGTAGACCTTATAATATCCTTTATAAGAAAATCGTAAACGGCATCTTGATTGTGTTCTATTTTCAGTAACATTTATTAATGATTCATCCATTTCATGCTGTTGTGAAAAATCATTCTTTTATAATGCAAAAAAAACTTTTTTTTTAAAAAACTAAGTTTTTCATGCTTTTTTTAATTAGTTTCTTAGGTCCGTATTTCATATAGTTCTTATGCCGGTATCGAATTATCTGTATTATCTCTTTTGTCAGTAATTGAAGCCTCGGAAAATATGACGTTGGATCGAATTATCTGAACTCAGTCAAAAGCAATAGAAGTTTTAAAAAACAATATGTATATTTTTGGAAAATAGGCGTCAAAATTAAATTAGACTACTTCACTTAAGATTTACTTTGTTCACAACGAACTTATCCTATTATACAAAATATGCGTAATCCTTTCATGTTTGCATTTTTTGTTTTTATAATATACTATTCTTACTAATTCATTTTCATGTTCCTTTAACCTTTCATAGAAAATTTCAGAATTTTTATAAACAGGGTCTTTAATTTGTTCCATTGGTCTAAATTGGTGTACGTAAGATCATTTTTCTATTAGTCGCAAACATTTGTTTTGTACCCTTTGGAGAGTTAGATCATTGGTTTTACTAATTTACAAATTGGACAAGCATAAAGTAACATTGGTCTAACTATACTTTTAAACATTAACTTTTAATCATTTAGTGATATTTCAGATTTTTATGTATCAAAGGATATAATGATACTAATGCTCTTATCGCTCTTTGTACTACTAGTTTAATATGTCTAATAAATGTGAGTCATCATGTGAGTCAAAAGATCTATCATTAATCCCAAATGCTTAAGGCTATCAGAACACATAATATTAACACTGTTTTACACAATATTTGTTCATTTTCGTTTATATATTTCTTCTTTTCGTTACTATAACCGATTCGAAATTGCTTATATTACTTTTCATCTTTCATTTTTCTAAATACTGATTTACTTTATTAGCTGCTTTTTGCATTAAATTTACAATTGTATCTGTCCTGTAGGAGATAGCATACAGAGATGTATTATCAGCAAAAAATCCTAAGCTTACATTGTTCAAATTCGGAAAATTACTAATTTAAATAGTGAATAGTGTGGGTCCTTGAACTGAGCCTTGTGGAACACCTGCAACTGTGTCCTTAATTTCATATATTTTTCAATCATAACTGACATACATTTTTCTACCTAGTTAATAAAGTGTACAAGATAAACTGGACATTTATGTTTTATAATTATGTAAATTAAGCTGACATGATATACGGACTCAAAGTCATTCGCAATATCAATTAATAATATTTCTGTGTATTTCCTTTTGTTAAAATTTTCAGTAATATCACCAACCAATCTGGCCAACTGATCCAATGTACTATATTTGTCACGAAAAGAAAATTCCTCTTTTTCAGTTATTTTATTCTCATTCAAAAAAGCATTACCCTCTTTTGGATTATTTTTTCAACAACTATACCGGTATAAGGTAAGAATTATTACCTATCAGCGAGCGAACTATCAATTTAAACTAATAGGTCGCTGACTAATAGGTATCTTTGTAGAAGGTTATGGTTCTTATCTTTATTTGGTAATACTTTTGTCTCACCAATCTTTCATTCTTTTGGGAAATAGCCGGTACACTTGATGGCATTTATTATTCATGTGATGAAAATTCTGGTCAGCCTTGGAAGTCTACCTACAATAAAGAAAAATAGTTCATAGACGTTTACGCTTATTTATTGCTAAACGTTTGTAAAAAAACCATCAAAATAGGTTAAGAATTGTCAGCTCCAGCTGATTTTGAACAGTAAATTCCTGATTTGGATCACTGTGTGCTCTCTCGAACTGAACCCTAATTTCCCTTCTCTCCAAAGTCACCTAATATCAACTGAACTCCTAATTAATTAAATTAATTAAATTAATTAAATTAATCAATCAATTAAATTAATTAATTATTTTCAAGTTTCTTTATAAAAAGAAAACAATTTTCTTAACTTATTAAAAAATTTGAACCACCTTACTTTACGGTTGCTCATCAAATTTAGAATAAAGAAACTAAACATTTTGATTTTTAAATTTCATTTTCCTGACGAAGAGAAATGGTGTGCTGTCAATTCCTTACATTCGAATAGAATTTTTGATGTCGCTCTGGAGTGGAATGCAAAACGATACAAAGATGATTTATAATATCACTAAACAATCTTTTTAATTAGGACATATGTTATTAGCATACATACGTTATGACATTAAGATGTCTGTTGGATTTTCGGTTTAAGCTTAATGCTTGCAACATAAAGCTCAATACTTGAGATTTGGGAGTAAGGAAAAAATTTACTAAATTCAGGTTTATTATTATTTTTATTACCAATATCTTAAAATCATCAGAATTTATGCACAATTTTAAAGAAATGCTGGTGGTGGTCTTTTCGATAACACAGAGTATTTTCCGAACACTCCCCAACGCCTAGCTTCAGTATCGTTCATGGGAATTCGCAGGCCCCTCTTATTGTAATCTATTCTGATTATTTAGTGACGCTTATTAAATATTGGAAGTATGTCGTCATCAACGATTCTTCCGATAAGGACATTTTCGAATTTGTATAGAACGATATCTCGTCCTTTTTCGATTTTAATAAAGCCACGATCAGTTTCTTCGATGTAAATACCTCTTGGAGTTTCCTCTTGACTTGCGTCTACCAATATTTCTTGATCACTTCCAGAAGTGGCTGGTGCTGTTTCTGGTACTGCTGGTTGGGGCGTCCTTCTGCTCTGCTGTCTTCCGTATCTTCCACCCCTTCCGGTCGCCTTCCTTGTGGATGGAACCGGAACTGGTCTCGGTGCGGACCCCTGTCCAAAGGAAAAACCTGGTCCCAGCGGTGTACCTAATTCTGTATGAAGAGTTAGAATTATTTTAATTATTAAATATCTTTCTTTTAAACGAAAATTAGGGGACGCGTATTTTTCCAATGTGACAAAAAAAATGTCTTACAAGTTGATGTTACATTATTATATACTTACCAACAGAATTCAGAAAAACCGCCACTACGATGACCAAAATTCCGAAAAGGATCTTCATTATTCCGAATACTAGTTATTCGCAAATAACCTACCGAATGAGTATTCTGTACAGGATGTTTCAACTCTATATCTACTTATATTTGCAATTTTGGAGGGGGAAACAGTCCTACCTATAAGAAAACACAAAAAGGCTATCTTAATTGCGTTCCAGTTTTGGTAAACATTTGTGCCAGCAATTAAAGTGTTGACCGAGATTAAGTTGGATTCTCAAAAATATCTTTCTTAAATTTAGCAAAATATGTCATAAAACAGTATATTAATATAAGCTGACAAAGAATTATGTATTTCTTGATAGCATATTAAAATAAAATCTGTAATTTTAAATATGTTACAAATTCAGAAATTATTATTAATGATTAACCATAAAACATTGAATTTAATACTATTATAGTGATATCGTAATCAAGAAAAATTGGCAAAAAAGATAAGGATGGTATTCGATTTGCGATATAATCAATTTGAAGACAAAAATGCAAAAACCAATAGTTTTGCTATGCAAAAATAACAAAGCTCTGAATAATCTAAAAATTTCTAACTACGAATGGTTACTTCTACGAGAAATACATTATGTCATCCTTTCATGTCCTGTATATGTCACTTTAAAATACTGTCAACTGCTTTGTGTGGAGAAAAGTATCCTACTTTGAACTTGGTGGTCGTTGGATTCAACATGATCTTAGATAAATTAGAAAAGTCGATTTGAATATTTCAGGAAAAAGTTAGGAGCCCAGTAGAAGAAAATATGCTGACATCTCTAAAAGCAGGATTGGCTAAAATGGATAAGAACTACAACAAGAGCAATTTGATCTATTGTGTCGTGCTAATCCTGAATCCAAGGCATAAAGTAGAGACGTTTGAATTGGCTACGTGAGAAGGAAGAATGAAAGAGGCATCTCTAAACCAATTCAAATCCATCTGTAGGTCACAGTATTGTACACTACCAAAACAAAAGGTAGATAATCAAAAGTTATTAGACACATAATAATATATTATTTACAGAGAAATATTTTGCCCTCAGGTGTTCACATGGCCAATTGTTTTCAGCAAGGTGATACCTAAACTAGTAACTCTTTTATAATTATTTCTTTTACCCTTAATGCTTGTCCTGCAATAAAAATTCATTTAAGTAAACTGTGAAATTATAAACGATCAATAATATTTGTATTTTCAAAAATGTAGAAAGCTTCGATAATTGTTGAAACCTCGGATCAATGCACTTCAGATGATGCGAATGCGGACGAAGTTCTGGATTTATTTTCATTGTACAAAGATGATGAGTTGTCTGATGCTGCTTCTACTGCTAGTACTGCTGTTAGAGTAACGACTGCTGTACTCGATAATGATTGGCAACGTGAGATTAATTTGTATGTGTCAGAAGAACGGCCAGTTAAAAGCACGGACATCTTGCAGCGGTGGAAACAACATGAAAAGCAGTATCCGGATCTTGCTCGAATGGCACAAGACTATCTGGCTATTCCAGCAACATCCGTTGATTCGGAATCAACTAAATGACGAATCGATACAATGCCTAATGGCTCTTAATTCATGGATATGCCGCTCTTTAACGTATAAGATAATGTCGTTGATGGAGGCTTAGCTTAACTTTTTTTAAATATAAATACATTTAAGAATTTTCATACAAACTTTTGTTGAATTTTCACTGAACGTATCTACTTAGCCGTTCTCAACAGGAGCAATTTATTTTAATTTCCGATAATTAAATTATATGCATTGTCAAAATAGAATACTTTTGATC
This sequence comes from Andricus coriarius, assembly GCA_932066315.1. NCBI lineage: Eukaryota > Metazoa > Arthropoda > Insecta > Hymenoptera > Cynipidae > Andricus > Andricus coriarius. Next base: position 16,935 of record CAKNWT010332615.1, read on the forward strand.
AAATACCTATGATTTTACTTCGCATGATGTATTGAAATGAATTCTTATTATTATAAAATAAAATTTTCAATCAATCTCGCATGATACGAGATGATCGCTTTAACGATGTGAAGTCAGACAAGAATTTGTTTTAAGAAGAAAACAAGCGTCTTTCTCGTATGTTGGAAATTCTCGCTATTTTGAACGTTGTGTATCTCTAATTTGTATACTAGATGTGTACGTTAAATGATTTCCTATAAGCCACAAACATTTCTATTGTACCCTTTGGAGAGTAGATTATTTTGTTTTACTAATTGACAAATTGGACAAGCATAAAGTAACATTGGTCTAACTATACTTTTGCACATTAACTTTTAATTATTTAGTGATATTTCAGATTTTCATGTATCAAACAAAGTAATCATATAAATGCTCTTATCGCTTTTTGTACTACGTGTTTAATATGTCTATTAAATGTGAGTCATAATATTACCAGTTTTACATAATATTTGTTTCTATCCTTTAATATATTTCTTCTCTCTTAACTAATACCGATTCAGACTTCCATATATGAATTCTGATCTTCTATTTATCATAATATTCTTATTTTGTTAGCTGACTTTTGCAATATATTAACAATTGCATCTGTTCTGTAGCTTCTAGTACACAAAGATGTATTATCAGCAAACAATCCTAAGTTCAAACTTTCCAAATTTGGAAAATCACTAATATAAATGATGAGTTGGGTGGGTCCTAGGACTGAGCCTTGTGAAATATCTGCAACTATGTCCTTAATTTCAGATTCTTTTTCATCACAACTGATATATTTTCTTCTTACTAACAATACTAAGTATGATTTAATGAAGTGTATGAGACAAATTGGACATTTATATTGTATAATTAGGTAAATTACGCTGCCATGATAGACGGTATCAAAAGCATTCACAACATCAATTGTTAATATTCCTGTGTGTTTCCTTTTGTTAAAATTATTAGTAATACGACCAACAAATCTGGCTAACTGATCCAATGTACTATATTTTTTACGAAAACCACATTGCTCTTTTTGAATACGCTTTTTTGCATTGTTGCTTTTGGTAACAATTTTATCTTACGAATTTTTTATTTTTCTGGGAAATAACCTGTGATCATGAAAGCATTTATTATTTATGTGATAAAAACTACAGCCTCCTTGGAAGTCTGTTTAAATTAAAGGGAAATAGTTCATAATCGTTAAAACATCAATGTATGACTACAATGGCTCATTTAATGCTGAAAATTTGTTTTATAAGCATCGAATTAGGTTGAAAATTGTGAACACTAGCCATTAATTTACTATTTCTCATCAAATTTAGAACTAACAATCTAAAAAATTTTGATTTAAAAATTCCACTCACATAATGAAGAGAAAATGTGTGCTGTGAATTTCTTACATTCGAATTGAATTTTGGATGTTCTGAAGTGGAATACAAAACAATACAAAGATAATTTATAATATCACTAAATTGGCATGGTACTCATTGTCCAGAAATGAAGATGTTATTTATTGATACAAATGTGTGTAAGCTGTGTATGTTTTTAAATGAAACAATATTTTTTAATTAAGATATATTGTATTAGGATAGATGTGTTATGATATTAAGATGTATTTTTACTTGAGGTTTAAACTCAATGCTTAGAACATTATGCTCAATACTTGAGACTTGGGAGTAAACAAAACAATTGAGTAGCATTGAAATTAATACTATTTTCGTAATTTCTCACTGGACGAAAATTCGAAAAAAATAGAAGCATGTGTTTTTTTGTGGTTGTGAAAATCGACTATTTATATTTTTATATTAACAGCCGCTATTTTTTCAACTTCAACCCCTTTTTAAATTTGTTCACGGATTATGAAAGAGGACAGTCAAAGTCACTAGAATCTAAAAATATAAATTTTTAAATCTTATATCTGCTCGGAGATTTTAAAGGCTTTAAATATTCAAAGAGATTTCAAAGAATATCATCACAAGATTTAAAGTATTGCAAAGGTTTTTAAAAACTTGAAAAGGTCATCCAAAATTTTTAATAGATTTAAGGAATTTCAAGGGATTTAAGAGATTTTTGAAGATTTAAGAAGATTTGGAAATCTTTTCAATAGTTTGCAAGAATTTGAAGGGTCTTGAAAGGATTATTTCACCAAAAAATGTTGTACAAAAAAAGTTGTATTTTTACAAAATAAACCATTTTTCTGGAGACCACTTTGATATAAAACCCATATTTTTTAAACTGTATCATGAAACCAATGGAATTAAAATGCGCAGAAGAGTTTCTGAGATTTTTTTGTAAAAGGTTGAACGTATGAATTTGCATACACATACACTATACTTATATAATGTTTGGACTATATCAATTAAATCGGAGAGACAATCGAAAATTTGATAAAAGGTATTCTTTTTAGCATTCGAAATATTTATTTTAAATCCACACAAAGGCTTCAATAAAATTCTTTATATAAAATGTTCATATTTTCATAAAATTTTAGTGAATGTATAGACAAGTTTGATGATAGCCTTTGAAGCTTTGCTTTGAAAAATCTAACCGAATCTTGATTATGTTCTATTTTTAGTAAAATTTAGTAATGATTCATCTGTTTCATACTGATATGAAAAATCATTTTTTAATAATGTAAAAAATCGTTTTTTCTAAATCCTACATATTCAATGCTTTTTTAAATTATTGTTTATTCAAGCCCGTATTTTATACAGTTCATGTGTGAGTATCAAATTATCTGTGTTATCTCTTTTGTCAGTAAATGAAGCCTTGAAACTCGGCAGAGATAGCGTTTGATCGACGAAAATAATTTTATTTACACAGATTCTTGTTGATTCAACCCTACCTCTGCCGAGTCTTAATTACAGCTTTATTCTTTTATGTCATCCTAAAATTATGTAAATATCTCCTTTCGTTGGAATTTTTAGGTTTATTTTTTTTAAAAACCCGTATAATTGGGGAATACACCTCGACAAATGAGGATTTCGGCATATTCTCTTTTCATTGCTATTACTATATTACGTTGTAATTTTCTCCATGTTTTGAAATAATTGGTATTTTTGGTACTTTTGTTTATGTCCGTATACTAAGTCGAATACGCACAACAAAGAAAATTATATGTTTATACACTTTTTTCAGTCATGTTTTCTGAACCTTACATTTTTGGTATAAATATATTGTGGGACTAGCGGAACGTCATGGTCAATACTTGAGATTTGGGATAAAAAAATGAACTAAATTTAGGTTTATCATTAGTTTTATTCCCTAAATGCTAAAATCATTACATGTTTATAAAAATCATTTTATAGAAATGCTGGCGGCACTGTTTTCAAAAACTGAACGCATTTTCCAAAAACACCCCAACGCCGAGCTTCAGTCTCGTTCATGGGAATTCGCAGACCATTCTGATTGTAGTCTATTCTGAGTATCTCGTGACGCTTATTGAATATTGGAAGAATATCTTCACCCTCGATTCTTCCAATGAGGACATTTTCGAATCTGTATAGAACAACATCTGGATCTTTTTCGATTTTAATGAAGCCACGACGCGGGTCTTCAATGTAAGTTCCTCTTGGAATATCCTGGTGGATTAAACGTAGGTTTACGTCTTGATTAGCTCCGGGAGTGGGTGGTAATGGTTCTGGTGCTACTGCTGATTGGGAGGTTCTTCCACTCTGCTGCCTTCCATGTCTTCCGCCCCTTCCGGTCTGCCTTCTTCCGGAAGGAGCAGGAACCGAAACCGGTCTGGGTGCGGCACCCGGTCTTAAGGGAAAATTAGTTCCTAGCGGTGTACCTAATTCTGTAAGAAGAAATAGAAATTATGTTGAATTGTACTGATTACGAGAAATTTACAAATCGGTTCCAAATCAAATTAGGTTATTCACCCATTGTCGCAAAACATCTCAGCGATTATGTTGTTTTAAGAGGAAATTAGGCGACGAGTAAAAGACACCAATTTTTTCTTTAAATTTCTACTGTTTTTGACTTAAATCACATAGGGTGCACTGTTTCTGGAGTGACCTCCTTAAATTAGAAATATTTTACATGCTAGAATTCTTTTCATTTTTATGCGAATGATCTAGATATGATGTTACAGTATTATATATTTACCAACAGAATTCAGGAAAACCGCTAATACGATGACCAAAATTCCAATAACGATCTGCATTATTCCGAATACTGAATTTTCGTAAATAGTTTACCGAATGAATATTCTGTACAAAATGTTGCAACTCTATATATACTCGCATTGTCGTTATTAAAAGAGATAAAAACCTCCCATACATAAGAAAATACGTGAACGTTAACTATATTCTGTTCTAGTATTCATCTAGAAAATTTATTACTCACTCAATGTCAGCATCCACTAAAGTCGCGGCAAAGATAACGTTTAATCGAAAAAAAATATTTTTATTCAATTAAATAAACAATATCATAAAAGAAATCAATAAACGCTTAAGAATTCCGTGATACTGGACAGTACATTAAAGAAAACTCTGTAGTTGAAAACATATTATTATTTCAGGAATTGTTGATGATTATAAATAAAACATTGAAGTTGATACCATTTTCGTAATATCTTGATGAGATTAATTTGTCATGGTTTATAATTGTATAATCAAAATAAATACAAACTTTAATTTAGGGTTTCTTACCAAACTCAGAATGAATAAGCATCAAAATTTTGTTTTTGAACTGTAACAATTTGACTTCACTTTCACTTGAAAGATGTTTTTAATTCAAACCATTTTGAATCGGAAATATATTAATGTTTTTGAGCAAGGATAGAAACATAAGCTTTTTGTTGAGTGTTAAAATTTTTTATTTATTTCAGGATCATCAGTGTGACCTCAAGATTATTGTGTTGTATGAGTTTAAGATAAAGAAGAATTAGAGGTTTTGCAGTAAAAATAAAAATTTGTTTGACTTTATTCCCTGTTAAATGGTATATATATATAGACAAATATAATTTTATTTAAATAAAAGATTTCTGCCCAAGGTTTTCTGGATAAATGTTCTGTTCCATGTAGTTGTATATGTGAAGGGTGGCACATCATATGGAATTCACCCAAATTTTTAACTCAACCGTGACAAAAAGTAGGTGTTTTCCATAGATTTTTAATTGCTTAATCCAAATTCGAAAACTGAATCTCTCTGCCACGTCCAGTTTTTTTTACAAAATCGAGGGAAGACGCGTTTTTTGCCATTTTTGAAAAAACTACGTAAAGTGCGAATATAAAGAAA
>CAKNWT010332617.1:1676-14427 GCA_932066315.1 Andricus coriarius
TGGGTGAAAAAATATTGATCTGAGGACTGACTTGATCAGCTGTTATACTCGTTACATGGCCTTAAGCAATAAAGTTCAATTTTAAAATATTAAGAATAACAAATTTATTACGATTTTCCAATAAAGCACTGAAATCAAAAGTAGAAGTAAGTAAATAAAAATTGCATAACTGTAAGAACAGTTGACATACCTTTCACTCTCTTGGGTTGCTTTCTTTAAGTGAAACTCATAATATACAAACACACTTGAAACCTTTTTATTTGAGGGTAATTGAGATCCGACAGGTTTCTTACTTTGAGTTGTTAAATCAGTAAACATTCTTTGTATTAAACGTTAAAGTTTAGACTGACAGAAAAAACTTATATTAATGATATTAAATCACACTGATGACCAAATTTCTGTTCAATCAGCTGACGAGAAATAACTTGAAAAGTGATGCAACCGTGCATTATTTTCCAATTCAAGATTTAACCTAATAGTGTTATCTAGTTACCAAATTTTGAATTTCTATCTGTCGAAAGTTAACAGCTATTGACTATAAATAAGATAGAAAATCTTTACTTTCACAGTAGCATTTTCCATGTTTTCATTTTACAGATTCTTATATAATTTACACATTAAATTTTTATTTCACAATTATAAAATTAAGGAAACATAATTTAAAATCACTTTTGATGTCTTGAGGGGTGAGTTTTGGCAAAGCTGAAAATTTGTTGACCAGGGTTATGCGGAAGCACTAGCAAGCGATTTAGCACTCAAGATCTTGGAACAAAAGTTTCGAGAAACATTCACGTGGATGGTGCACCTAGACCAGATGGACCCCTCACATATATTCTACAAACATGTTCAACAAGGCACATGGCCTACACCCAAACTGCCCTTAAAGAAGTGTTTTGAAATACCTGATCTCATCTTCTTAGTCAGTATATTCAGATCATCCGCCATGGTCAACCCACGAAACAACGGAAGAATAAAAATTTTAATCAAAAATTCGGTGGCAACGAATCATACGAATCTAGATCTAAGTCTTTACACTTCCTCACCGAAAGAACAGTCAGACTGAGCAATGGAGATTCTTGGTTTGATGGCAGAAAAGTATACCAATCGTCTTCTGAGACATCGTCCTCTGCTACAAATTCGGAAGATGAAACTACGATAACATTTTGGAAGCCTAACAGATCTGCATCAAATGTGTTTGAAAACATTAGATCAAACAGCATATCGATCCCCATTAACTCAAACATGTTTCGAACTTGGTTCGTAAGTCTAGATCTAATTCTTTACACTTCCGCACAGATAGAACAGTCAGATCGAGCAATGGAGATTCTTGGTTTGATGGCAGATTTCGCAAAGAAACGTGACAAAGGTTTCGATACGAGATCAGTTCAAGCTAAGTTCTGTCATCAAACCAAGAATCTCCATTGCTCGGTCTGACTGTTCTATCGGTGCGGAAGTGTAAAGACTTAGATCTAGACTTACGAACCAAGTTCGAAACATGTTTCAGTCAATGGGGATCGATATGCTGGTTGATCTAATATTTTCAAAATGGCTCGCAGATGTCGCAAAAAAACGTGACAAAGGTTTCAATACGAGATCAGTTCAAGCTAAGAAGACCCTAAGAAGCTGAGCTCAAGAAAGTGTTTCTGAAGGAAATTGATACATAAACATGTCTATCGCCGCAACCATCTTATTGTATGACTCATCTTCCGCCCACGTTTCATACAATGACTTCAGAGGAAATACGGACCCTTGGAATCCAAGAGTTCTCATTTGAGATAGGATTCTACTTCTTAATCCGTCGATGTAAGCGTCTACGGTTAGATTTGGTGATGTTATTTACGAGATTATCGTCAGAAAGCATTTTGGCATTCTTGGACCTTCTGGCGTGCAAGAGAATGCATTAGCCAACAAAGTTACATTGAGATTTGCTCTTAAGATGGAGAAAACAGGTCGACCCTGGCTTTCCTTTTTGAAAAATACCATGCAATTCACAAAAAACATGGTTATCCTTCTCTGATATACCTGAGCAACTACTTTGGAATTGAAAACGTTCCTTGAATTCTTAAATCACTAGAGTGCTTCCAAGCTTCTCTTAAATTGACACATCACTCCGAAATTTCAGGAATCAATTCTATAGCTGCTGGTCCAGATGGAGATGATCCTCTCAATTGTACGTCGGTAAGTTCTAGTAAGCTGTTGAAGATAACTCTACTGTTTGGATCATTCCTAAGCAGCCATGAGCAGATCCCTCCGGATCCATCTCCTCCACAGAGAGCATCACGATAGACAGTTTTATGATGACGCACAGTACTCCGTATTTTATAGTGCGCTCCGGTCGCGCATTGGAACAGCCGCAGGCCGGATATCAAGGGATCTTATATTTGAGGTATTTTCTCTTGAAACCACTGATTCTCGATGTTGGATGAATAATTCACGATTGTATCATAGACTTCTCCAAAAGCTTCAGACCCCCATTCACTCAAATCAATATGAGTGCTCTTCATCTGAACCACCATGCTTTTTGCAGCATGCCTAACCTCTCGATCAGCTCTGAGTAATTGGCTGGATTTGATCTGAGGCAGATCAGTTGATTCCGATGAAGGGGCTCGCACGGAAATGATCATCGATTTGTACTCCCTCAATCTGTTCATGTTTCCAGATTTTATCGATTTGTTGTATAATATCTTTGATAATGGAGAGGATATAGTTAACGATCCCGTGACCCTGGCATCATTCACATACGAGAATATCCAAATGTCTTTCAATAGTGACACAAATATGGTATTCTGAATACACCATTTAGTAAACAAGTATTTTAAGTAATATCGGCCAATCGATCCCAAATCTATGTCGGATAGGGGAAAAATTCCTCGCAGATTTCGCAAAGAAACGTGACGAAGGTTTCGATACTAGATCAGTTCAAGCTAAGAATGGTCGAATAAGTAATAAATGTACTGTATTTTAAGTAAATATGAATATCACTTTATAAACTATATTGAGTTTGATTTGGAATATATTTTTTGGCCGAATTAATAGTATAGCTTTCGTACAAATATAAGCATTTCAAAATATAATATTACAGCTGTACATAATTATCTTTATTATTATTATTATATAAAGAACCTCAAATGAAATCAGACGTTTTCTTAATGTATCTTAATTTAAAAAAATTGCAAAATGTCTTCCATTCGTCTTTACCACAAATCGTGCCAAGGAATGATAATAAACGTATATATTAACAAATAAAATATGTATCACTTTGTAAAATTTAGATTAGTAATTTAGATTAAACCTGTAAAATCGGCTTTACCTAAAACGTACGAGATCATATAAATTATAATGTCACTTTTAACGAACTTCGTAAAAAAAAATTTGTCCTTGAAACTGACAAATTAAATATAAATAGAATCTCGTACGATTACAATCTCTAAAAATTCTCTTTCAAGACAAAATCAAAAGAATAAGCTTGAGACACGATTTACTCCACTGAAGAACTAGAATACTTATTGGTTACACTGTTAGCTACAGCTTGTCCTGTAATTGGGAAAGATGGGGTTTATTTATTCTTCGGTCTTATTCTTGGCGATCATTCTTAACTGCATTGGTAAATATAATAATATAATAATATAATACAGCTATAATTATTTTTAAAATATTTTTCGGCTTTCCAAGATAAAAATTTGTCCGATTTAATCTCCTGCTACTGTTACCACCCAAACTACTACTATCTCGATTGCTATTTCTTCCGAACTCTCTCTGTATTTTTATACAATGCGCACTACGTCTTTGCATGGAGCAATTTTACAGCAGTGTAACTGTGCACGCTCGTCTGTGCACGTCAATGTCATCTCGGTCCATATGTGCACGTCTAACTTTCGACGTGCACAGATGGTACCCTCCCAACTATGCACGTGCGCAGATGGTACTCTCCCAACTGTACATTATGAACCTTGGATGTCCACAGATGGTGCCATTTCAACTATATGCGTGCACAGAATATAAAATTCCAAATATGATTGATTAAATGTATACGTGCGCAGATGGTACCCTCCGAACTGTGTGCATGCACAGATGCTTCCCTCCCAACTGTGTGCGTCGTCAGATAATATTGCTGCGACTGTGCATGATGAAATTTAGACGTGCACATGTGGAATCCTACTAACTATGTGCGTGTGCACATGGTGTACTTCCAACCTGTACACGGTGAATTATGAAAGTAATAGTACTGTAAAAATGAATGCTAAAAACTTGTAAGGATAAATTTCTTCGAAAAACTTATCGTCACTCAGCTCACGCCCATCACCTGAAAATTCCCTACTGCAAAATCAAATACGTTATTTTGGAGTTGGGCGTTTAAATCATACAGGTTATCAGGTCAGTGATAAATATTGGAGATCAAATTAAATACGGGGTCAAATCAATACATTTTATAAAATCAATGATGGTTATAATATCAGTAAATCATTGTCTTCATATATTTTTTTTTAATTTGGTGGAAAAATCGGTTTTCGCTCTATTTTGGCAGGTTGTTTGGCGTACAATTTTTCTATTTATTTTACCGCAGCCCTACTTCGTTGCATCAATTTGTAACGATAAATTTCCCCGTGAAACCCGCCGTCACTCAGCCCATGTCCATTACCTGAAAATTCCCTACTGCAAAATCAAACACACAAAACCCCAATAGATTGGGCGTGGGCCAGGTGGTCGCCTGGACCTAAAAGAAAATAGCTAATAAAGAGGAGGCCAACATGACGTCCTGAAAGCGAACATTTGATAGGATCGGCTATTAATTTCAAGTCAATACATCACCCGAAAGCATTATTGTAAACAAAATTTTTAAATTAGGATATGAGGCCATAATGGCGTATAAAAACGCGCTAACAAGCTTAAATAAAGTGAAAACGCCACCGAGTATTAACAAAGTAAAACCGTAGACATTGAAGACTCGAGGGGTTCCTCATGTTCAGTTTACTATTCCAAAAGCGATGATCCAAAAACTAAGCTCAATCATCTGAACATGAGGATCCGCGAAAATCCGTAGCTTCGAAGACATATTTTAGTGGACCTTGCCTCAAGAAGGAAGTTAAACTGATTTTCATCAATTTGAAATTAATGCGGTACCTCGCGATACCGAAAATCAAAGAACGTAGCAAGTCGAGATTGTCTCGTATCCTTTCCTTTAGGCGAGTTTTCATTGCGCAGCCCTGATTGGCTGCTTGCTCGGCGTGGCCGTGCGATTGGTCAGCTTGTACGTAGCTCGTTCGTCTTTATATCATTATGCCCGTCTGGTAGAATATGCAGAGACGACTCAACTTATAATCTGTAAGCAAATCAAAATATCTACAGAGTAGATCCGAAGCACTTCCGGTAAATGAGGAAGCACTCTCCTTACTCTGTAGCAAGTTTCCGCATTGGCAAAACACACGACAACAAATCTAGGACAAACCAGACCTGCTTCTCATCCTCATCACGGGAGTCTTGAAGTAGGCTGAAATCACGGCCCACTGCCATAACGCGGGGGGGGGGGGTTCATGTGTAACATTACTAAAAGTGAAAATATTACGCAGTATAGAGCAAAAGCAGGACTTCCTAACGTAGCCAAAAGAAGATAATATTTGATGGGCAACTCGCCTTATAGTCTATTCAGTAATGAAGCTCCGCACTATCCTTTTAACCTCTTCTATTTTAAGGACAACAGTAAACCGATACATTAAAAACTCCGTGAAAGGAAGAGAGTACTAAAAATTCAGCCACATCGCACCTAGAGTGTAAAATGCAAAGGTCTTTTATTATTTGTGATGGAAGATCTATATGTGTGTGCTCATGAATTTATTCACTATTAAATACCTACATTTGCGTATGTATATTTAAAATATCTTACTGTTAATAGCCTACATCTAATTATATAAATTACTGTTTATTTCTTTACTCTTATTAAATACCTATTTTTAATTTCCATCGTCAAATCGATCGCCGTCTCATCTTAATTGTAATATATATGTACCACATGTTCCTCATATGGCTATCTCCCTGACTATCTCTTTTTGCAGAATTAAGTTTACAATCCGACTGCAACCATAATGCTGATTGGCTTGATACTCCCCGCCCCGGTCATCGCCGTCCTTCTTCATCTTCTTCATCTCGTCGCATATCTCATTCTTCTGACGAGCCCGAGTCTCCTCTACGTGTCAGGTCCAGGTCTCCTCCTGGTTGGTCTTCTCATGCTAGGACTCTCGCGCCTCCTCTACGTGTCAGGTCCAGGTCTCCTCCTGGCAGGTCTTCTTTTGCCAGGACTCTCGATCCTCCTCTACGTGTTAGGTCCAGGTCTCCTCCTGGCAGGTCTACTTTCGGCAGAACTCTCGAGCCTCCTTTACGAGTCAGGTCTAGGGCTCCTCTTGCCAGGCCTTCTCTCAACATGCCTTCTCTTGCCAGGATTCTTGATTATCGGGTACTTGGATATGGACTTGGACAACTTGGACTTATTCGACTTATTCCAAATAGCAACCCGCACCGGCGATTCGAATTTCGAAGATACAATTTTGATCGTGATGCGCCACTTGTAATGAAATTAAGACCACTAGTCTATGGACCCATGCCGATTCTAGAACAAATTGTTTTTACAACTTCTAATGGTGACATTTTTGCAATATTGGAGACTAGTGGTATTCTCAGTGGAATATATCATTTCAGAGGAAGGTGGCGGGCGAAAATAAACATAGAGAGCGGCGAGATCTCGGACTTGACCCCAGAAGAAATTCTTGAAGTTCCAGTTGGACGCCACCCAGGAATTAATTCGAGTTTTACTGTAGTAGTTACAAACCACGATTCTCTACAGGTAAACCAATTATTGGTGCAAGAAAATTCGATCCCTTCGACGTCACAAAGGTCCTTCAATCAACATCATTAAAAAATTGAAACCTCACCTTTACATTCAAAATATTGAAACATACGAACAATAATCAAAAAAAGGAAAACTGAGAAAAAAAAATTAAGAAAAAAGTCAACTATGCCAGTACCTCTGAGGTAGAAAACAAGAATGTGCGTGAATGGCTTATAACGGGGATTATTTAATTTCTCAATTTTCTAGATAAAAAATAATAGTAATAATAAATACTTGTTCAGTTGCCAACCATGTACACAGTGTATTTACAAAATATTTATAGAAGGAAGTTTAAAGGGCCGAGGTACAGCTGTAAGGTGCTTTGCAACATAACCATCTACAAATACAAATAATGGTCACCACAATGCATTTTAATCCCAAAAATTCTTTCTTAGATTTTTTCCTTGGCTTTGATTTCTTTGTGGTAATTCTATTGTCCTTAATATTTTTCTGTAAAAATTATATAAATTATACCTCGAGTTATACTTATGGATAATATAAAAGTAGAACACCCTTGCGTTTATTTATTTTTTAATTAATAATAACATCCATTTAAGGTAATACAATAAAAATTTTCAGTTTTTATTTTTAACTAGAATTATAAATAAACTTTACGTTTACGCTACAAATAATTTGACTAAAAATTGTATTTTCTTCAACAAATTAGTAAGCAGTATAGTATATCAAAATGTATCGCCAAGTTATGGTTATCAAATTATAAATGGGTATTTTTTTTAGAATACTGGAATTGGGTTCAAATTAAATTAATAATTTTTTCTAAATACTGGAAATTATTTCAAATATAATTGAAAAGTAGATTTTGTCGAGTTAGGGTAAGGTCAAATGTAAACAGGTTAAACACAGCTTGAAAAAAGATAGAAATACCGAAATATAAATGGTTGATTTTTTTTAAACTCGGGAAATCCTTAAATTGGCCTGGAATTTTCTATGCCGTGAAAAATACGGGAAAATGCCGGCAATTGGTGAGCAGATCCGGGTTCTCTGTTTTATTAAGTTTAAATAGAAAATTTTATTTTCTGTTTAAAATTATTACAAATTTGAATTCCTGGATTTATTACCAGTCAATCAAAGGCTGGAAAATCTTTGAAATTTACTAACCAAAATATGGCGCGGGCAATGCATTCGTCTACGAATCACAGCATAAAAGTCAAAATGAGAGAAATGTTTTGCTACTTTTAACAGCTGGTTTTTTTTGCCGAAATTTTGCATTTATTTTCTCGGCAAGTCGATAGTACGGCTTTTGTAAAAATATATATATTCACATTCTTTATTAAAAAAATACGTAAGTCTTATTCGAAAAAAAATTTTCTATTCTTGCCAGACTACTTGTTGACTATTCAAGAAATGCACTTCCAAACAAAAAATAAAAAAGAATTATTGATTGTTTTCAGGAGAGCTATTAAATCGTAATCAGTTTCCTTTTTAACACCCCCTCCTCCCACCTGGGAAGAATGTTAAAGTGGAGTAGAAATATTAGAAAGCTCAAATTTATTTTCAATTCGATGAGTCCCCTTGCCTCTCACCATTGGGATGCTTCTTTCAGCGAATCCCTTCGGCTCTCACCATCGGGGTGCTTTTTTCAGTGATTCACCTCGCCTTTCAACATCGAGGTGCTTGTTTTCGATGAAAATTTTACATTGAGTGCTCATAAGTGGTGTCCTCCCACTTCGATGCACTTGCTAATCCGCGCTTAGAAAGTTTGAACACAACTGCGGAGTGTGTCTGGTGTTATTTGGTTACAAGTAGTCCTGATTCGCTGTTTCATGTTCTCCCGAGTCGTTGGCACTTCTTGACCAACTCGATTTTTTAAATAACCCCACAAAAAGAAATCCGGTGGCGTAAGGTCTAGCGATCTGGCAGGCCAATTTACTGGACCTCCTTTATCGTTTTAGTGACCGTTGAATTCGCGATTCAGTACTTCACGCGCAATTGCAGAATAATGCGCTGGACAATTGTCATGTGGAAATTGCAATGTTGGAAGTTCATTTTTCAAAAATTTACGATATTTGACACCATTTAAATTACCATCAATAAAATACGGACTAATAATTTGGTATCCTAATACTCCACACCAAACGTTCACGGGCCAAGGACGCTGTCGCTTAATCAATAATGCATGTGATGTCGATTAACCGTACTGTGTTTCATGAAAGACGTCTCGTCTGAGAACAATACTCGTAAAAAGAAATTCGGGTTCCCTTGCATCTGCTGAAGCGCCCATTGACAAAATGTTACTCGGTTCTGAAAATCATTTTCATGAAACACTGTTCGAAAAACTTCGAAACACTGTTTAGAGACATTCCGGAATCAGGGCTTAGTTGGCGCGTAATAGTTTTTCGACGATTCCTTTTCTTTCGCTTAGACACTTCCGTCTGTGGTGAATTTCTTGACATCCCGCTAAAAAGAAGTGCTCGACCGGACACTGCCTAGAGAAGGTTGAGCATAAGGAGTGAGAGCATCCTGATATTCCTGCCACTTTCTCCACAAGAAAAGAATCATTTCCAAACCAAACAAACGTAATTAGCACAACTAGATCAACTCAAACGATCATAACCAGCACACCAAAATCAAAGGAACACAATCAACAAAGTGAACCGAAATCATCGTAATCGCCACATCTAATTTAAACGAACATAAGCAATATAACCAACCCGTACGAACCAACCCAAACAAACCGACCGTTTGTCTTTTTTATCTTTCGTTTAGAAGCACATTCCTTGAATAGTCAATAATGTCAACAATGAAAAATATAGGTTACCATTCGAAATCTTAAAGTTACCCCGCTCCTGACCCCATGGGGTGGGGTGTTTTTAAAATTTTTGCGAATTTGCTTTGCCCCCTCGAAAATAAAAAGCTTGTCCTGAACGTACAAGATTATATAAAGTAAGGCGTCAGATTTACAGAACCCAGTAAATAATTTGTTACTCTTGAAACTCACTGATGAAATATAAATATAATCTCGTAGGATTGTAATCTCTTAAGATTCTCTCAGGCGGACAAGCTCGAAGTACTGTTTACTCTAACGAATTCACAGAATATTTCTTCATTACACGGTTAAATCCTTTTTGTCCTGTATTCGGAAAAGATGGCGCTCGTTTATACTATGGTCTTTTTCTTGGCGGCTATTCTTAATACTATTGGTAAGTATAATAATATAATAGAAATATATTTATTACTTAAACATTTTTCTTTTTAAGGAAAATAAAAAATTGTCCGCTTTAATCCGCATTGTAATTCAATCGGAATTTTTTTCAAACTCTGTGTTTTGTCCAGAATATGTACGTCTTTGCATGGAGCAACATTACATTAGCTTTTCACTACTTTGCACTAGCCATATGGTAGACTTCCAAGCGTCTACGTGTCTAAATGGTACACTCACAACTGCGCATGATGGAATTTGGATGTGCACATATGGTACACTCTCAGACGTGCACGTTCCAGATGGTACACTAATATTAGAGTTATCAAAGTTGAAAGCTTTCTATAAAAAGTCTTATATCCGTTTAATACGCTGCAGATTTTTGGATCTTGGAGTGAACAAAAAGTGTTATAGGAGTTTTTAATAAAACTCTTCCGTAGGTAAACAGAACTCTGACCAGATCACCTAGAACTGATGAAAATTTTTATTCAAAATTGTTGGGTTATCTTACATTGCTTTTTTTGTATACTACTGTATAATATTATTCTTTTCGTAAACTTGAAAAATTCCTTTTTTTTTATTATGTGGTTAGAGACCTTTGATCTTTAGAACACTCCGCCTCATTCTAAAGCTGTTTAATTTCAACAAAAGTTCCAACATTTCTTTCTTTCTTGTTGATACTGTTCAACAAGAGCGTTTGCTCAGTTAAGTAAAATGCGTTGGTTCGTTTAGTTAGTATAGGTCTGCCGTCCTGATGAAGAAACTATGCAACTGCATTTAAGACGAACCGAGATATTCAATAAAACGCGTTTGCATCTGTACCTTTTAACGTATGAGAGTTTTTGAAAAAAGTACTGTTCTTGGGTGAATTGGGAATGCTCTATTCATTAAAACAAAAATGGTTCATTCCAATTATTTATATGCAAAACTGCAGATATGCTAGACATTAATGCACAAAGTTGCCTCCGAAGTACCTTCGAGTTTCCTGCTGGAGAAACTTAACAAATACAAATTTTTGAAAAATTGATCAAATAAAATGATGATGTAATTATTAATTAATTATTTAATTACAATTAATTGTTAAGTTTTGTTAATACAAAATGTATCAATAATATAAAAGTAATTAATTTGATATTTTGATTATTAAAATCATTGTGTGAGCTTAAAATAAAGCAAAAGAGTGTACAGACTTTGGTCAAATTATTGTTTTTCAAACCATTTAATTTCGCCTAACAGTGTCATTGACACACCTTATGACTGGCAAGCATAACGACAAATTCTAACAACAAATAATATCCATTAAAGGAAAAGACTTTTAATATGTGAATTTTACAGATTCTACCAAATTTAACTCGAAATTTTTTGTATATTCCATGAATGTTAAAATGATTTCGAATTTAATTTTTCAGTTTACTGAATTGAATTCTAGACCAAAAATTCTTTTTATAAAAAATTGTTTGTGGCGAAAAACTGCTATTATTTGGAGGGGTTCGGTAGACCAAGTAAATCATTTTGTTACAAATAATCTTAGATCTGTCAGTTCATATGAAAGAATATAAGAAATTATATTACTACAAAGACTACATAAAAATGAATTATTTACGATAATATAATACAGAACACAACTGATATTTCTTTTACATATGTATAATCAGGACAAACAGAAGATTAGACCAGTATTAGAACAGTAAGTTTGAGAAAATCGAAGTGTCGCATTGCGTAAAATTATATACTTCTTAATTTATTAATCATCGTTTTACTCTTCACCATCATCAAAGTTGTCCGTAAGGTCCGGAACGTCACACCCTGGTAAATTGAACCAATATTCTCTCCGATTCGGAAGCATTAAATGAACTAGTTTTCTAATTATATCATTCTTCTTACGCTTAGGTATTCCAGGATAGGATTTTCGATTCTCAGGGTTTAGGAATTATTGATTTTATGGACTTTACTTGGAGAAAATCAAGCGTTTTAAAGTCTTCTTCCACATTGTAATACATCTTATAATCAATTGAAGTACTTCCCCTCGTAGCTCTTAATTGTTTAATATCGTTCGGGATTGGTTTATTAGTCATATTCTTTAGTTTAGTAGATGACGAGTAATCTCGCCAGTTAAAGAAATCATTGGGAGTCATCGATTTGATAACTACTCGAGGGCTAGCTTCTCCAACCGCAGATTCAAAATCCATGAAGTCATACACTTTTTTTTGCTTCCTTCATGGATTCTTCCACATATTGGTGGAAATGATCAGCTGACATAAATGTATGTCCTACCACCCCGCTGGAGGCCGGGGTGGTAGGAGGAGGTAGATTAGAAGGGGTTAGAATTTGTTCACTAGCGTATGCAGATGACATAGTGTTGCTGGCAAGAAGCGAGGAGGCCTTGAAGGAGATGATGAAGAGGTTGAGAACATACCTGGATAAGAGCAGGTTAGAGGTGAATGCGGGAAAGTCCAAGGTTATGGTGTTCAGAAAAGGAGGTGGGAGGGTTAAGGGAGGGAAGTGAAAGTGGAAGGGAAAGGCGGTGTAGGAGGCGAAAGAGTTTGTGTACCTGGGCTTCGTGTTTCGGAGGAACGGGACAGTGGATGGTCACATAAAAGAGAGAGTGAGGAGGGCAAATGTGGTGATGAGGCAGGTGTGGGGTTTGGGAAAGAAGTTATTCGCAGATGATTTTGAAAGGAGAATGAAATTGTTTGACTCCCTAGTGATGA
>CAKNWT010332618.1:0-23371 GCA_932066315.1 Andricus coriarius
GATTAAATTTCGTGTGAGGAGCAGCCACGATGAGATGGTGTCCAATTACCAGGACGACGCAGCATGATGATATGTCAATATCATGTTCCGGTTCCATATATTTGTTTCTTCACGAGTAGCTAAGATTTTGACTGGAAAATTTTTGGATTATTATTTTCCGTCCTCCCTCATCGAAACAAAGGTGCGACCTGTGTGGTGTAAACCCCTCGTGACTTGAATAGCTGAACGAGTGATTACTTTTCTGCTTTTCTTGAGAACTTTGCATCTGATTGTAGGGATTAGGAAAATAGGAAATTGCATCAATCATGCTTGATTACATGTAATTCTGGCACATCCCAGAATCTGATTAACAGCATTGTTTATTGCTGTATAATTTTGATATTTCGTCTAACTCGGAATTTGTTTACTACTCTTACTTTTATACAGGTGTGTCTGAATCTATACAAAGTTACTAAAAATTGAAAATATAAAAGCTAAAGTGATTATTTCGATTTTTAAAGATTGTAATTTCTTTCCTTTAATTAAAATGTGGTTTGCTTGGAGGAAATTCGAAAATATGAGCCAGTGTACTTGTCAGTACCAATTTGGGTTGAATTTTACTGTGTGTTTTCGTGCTAAACTTTAAAATTCCTCTAATTAATCTTTATTCCACACACAATACAATATGGACCAAGTCAATGCGCTCACTTTTTCAAAATCTGCATACAAACTTATATGAAGACATTTGCAAAATAATATTTTTATTTTAATGTATAAATTCCTGAAAATAAACCAAGAATCTTACTATAAAATTTGGACAAACACCACAAAATGCTCCTATTGCAATTCCTGAAAACAAAACAAAAATTTGTTTCTTTGGACAAAAATAAAAAAGAGGAAAGAAAAATGAGAAGGCATTTATATTTATTTATCATTATTTCCAGGAATTTATACATTGACTTGAATGTTGGACGTTAAATGGGATTTTGAATTTCATTTTAATCTAATTTAAGATTCTTAAATTTCAATTTTCATTTTAGTTAAAATATACAAGGTTGTACATCTTATATTGAATGAAATAGACAGGCCGGTACAGCAATTGCTTAAAACTCAGAGTGCTTTTATTTCTTTAAATTTTGTCAATTATTTGCAGTTAAGGTAATTGATTCAATTGCTTTTGTAATTAAAGCATAACTTTTTCTAAAATTGGTCGAAATTTAATGTCAGTACAGTGAATCGAGTCTTATTGTTTAATATCAGGAAGCTATTTCTTTAAAGTAGTGATCCCTTATTTGAACTAGACACATTTCTTTTATTAATTCAAATAATCGAACTCCTTAAATGTACTATTTTAACAAAATAAAATTATCAAAAATTCAAGTAAATTAATTTCTTTGGACTCAAAAGGTCCAGCTTGATGCATTTGTTTGATTCAATGAGTTCGATCCCCTGAATCAATGCGTGCGCCTTTGAATCAATCAATTTGTCGGAAGAAATCTTTTTATTTTAAATTTTTGTAGAACAAATGTTTTAAATTTCAGCAGTTTTAGAAATGTATAAATCTTGAATTTTTGAAATATGTAATAATCTAATTAGACTAGTTCAAAGTCACTTATTAAATCTTTCTACAATTATTCTTAGATCAGAGAGACACCTGTCTAGTCCAAAAGATCTCCAATTTGGGTGAAATATTTGTATATACATATATGTGTAGGGGTACAGAGATAGAGTTGATACATTTTTGACCAATGAAGCATTTCCTTGGGTAAACGTTGGTGTCGTTACGTCTGTACAACAGAAATATGTATTAATAGGTTGGTAAGAATGTTGATGGTACTATGTTTCTAGCCTTTTCGTTATAAGTATTTTGGGATCGCGTTTTGGGTAAAATGAGTAACCCTAATCTTAAGATCTCCCCCCGCAACTTGTCAAAGTAGCTACGCCTGGCACCCAGCTCGCGGTCTGCTTGCAACGGAAGCATATATCGCGGTTCGTAATTTATTACAGATCTTAGGGTCCCTAGCTTAGCTATGGTTCCTTTTGTTTTATTGAAACTAGATTGTCGGTTGATGGATATTTTAGAGTGTTTGAAGGAGATTCTACTTTTTCTGGGGCATCTGCATATTTATTTTCTTTATTTCTAGGTTCTTGGGTTTCTAGTTCATTTAGTTCGTTTTCAGCCCGGTTTATAAATGAGGTTATTCTTTGATTGCATTCCGTATCACTATCTAGTTCAAGTTCCTCAACGGTTTTTATATTAGATTTTTGTGTTGATCCCGTTCCCCTAAAATCAATTATCTGATCCTGCGCATTTTTTGACTCTTAATCGATAAAAGGAATAGGCTTCAAAGGGTTCGAATGAGTAACTATATTATTATGCCAAAATGAAATTGTAACCTTTTCTTGTCGGAGGTGTTTGCATCCTACAATGCCATCTGCAATTAAAGGAAAATCTGGGGAGTAAACGTGAAAAACCACCATGGCTTTTTCTATGGGTGTCGATTAAAAAGGAAGCTTTTGTTGTATTTAAACTAGGGGATAAAAATTTTACTGCTGGGGATTCTAAATTAAATTTTGAATCTAAATTCGTCCGTGTGTTCTCATGACTTGTACGCTTGCATGACGCTTCTAGTTCTCCGTGCTCATCGTTGCATCGGAGCAGTTGGAAAATAAGGATTAGGGTTAAATGTCTGCGGAGACTCGTATGGAGAAATATGATTAATTCCAGAATTATGAAAAATGTATTGTGAATCGTAAACGAATTCGCACTCTTTAGTTTTGAAGTAATTCGTATGAATTTTAGGTTTTTAGTTTCAGAATTTATTCGCATATTAGGCTAAAGAGCAGCCGGACATTCACTTTTAACAATTATTAAAATTTGAATTAATTAAAACAAATGAATCTATTATGAGAGCTCTATTTAAGGGTGATCAATCCGTGAGAGAGAACTCAGATTGGATTGAATGTCTGTTATACAGTTAAAAAATTATTTTTTTCAAAAATTTGAC
Source organism: Andricus coriarius (assembly GCA_932066315.1). Classification (NCBI taxonomy): domain Eukaryota; kingdom Metazoa; phylum Arthropoda; class Insecta; order Hymenoptera; family Cynipidae; genus Andricus; species Andricus coriarius. Next base: position 2,988 of record CAKNWT010332618.1, read on the forward strand.
TTCTTGCATTGAATATTTCTGCAGCTGAGGCAAGTGAAAACCCAGTATCTAATTAAATGTTTGGCAAGTTTTATGGTTAGATAAAAGCTCATAAATTTTTCAAAATTATAAAGGTTGAATTTTTTTAATTAGTCGGATGGTATAAATGTCGAAAAGGTTAGAATTTTCGAGTTAATTAATCTTCTAACCCCTTGATTTTCATCTACATGGGATTTCCACACGGTTGTGGTTTATTCATGAAATTTCGATTGGATCTTCGTGTTTATCGCAGAGCAGCGACGAAACTCTACCGGATGTTCGTAATAGTGAAAAGGTGTACGAACACTTTTCAGTAGTGGTAGTGCGATACAGGATCTTAAAGCAGATACCCAATCCACACTTGAGTTGTTTTCGCGAACGCTTAACACTGCGGACTTTATTCGTTAAAGACTCACTTTACGACGACCGAACGTTTCAGCCGAACGGACTTTAGTTCGAAGCTAGATTCCATGTTACTATTTCACAGTGAGATAAAAGCTCGCTACTTAATCAAAGCGGTTCTTTGTTAAGGAATATGTCACGGTTAGGTAAAAGCTCGCCATTAATCAAAGCGGTTTCGTTAATGATGTAGACAGTATGACTGCTTGAACGGTGAAGACGATTAAGAAGGGTGGCGTGGGGATTTATGGGGCAGTATTTCTCAAGTGTACCCACTCAAAAAGTCGAAGTTGTCTGATCTAAGTTAAACGTAGGCAAAGTGTTGTGCTATTGGATATTAGTTTATGGGGAAAAAATTTTGTCATTCGGATAAGTATTGACCGAGGGGGATGAGGTGAAAGTTTTGGGATTTTCGTGGATATCTTCTATTTCGGCGATTTTTAACTCTTCTAATAGCGATGAAAACAATTTCGTCTAGTACAGTTTCGATAGGATTTTTCACGCCCTTCCGATTGGTGCTAAGCATTTTTCCAAAGAATAAATATTTGACCTTTAAAAATGAAGATCAAAAATAAATTTGACTTTTTTTTAAGTGTGACAAGTTTTTTTTGTCTCAAAAGAAAGCTGGGGTTTTTTCCTATAAAACCATGTAGACTAGAATGTAAGATTGAAATTTTTGTTCTATGAAAACAAGTGTTGAGTACTCCGGTACGCACATGACCCTAGCTCTCGAGCCCCGCGCCGCACCGTGGTGCCTTCATGGTATTATTTTTACGAAAAGTAATAATATATGCTAGTACATTTGATCGCTCTCTGCATTTTACAGGGTTGATACTGCCATTATTTAAATGCCTGCATTACGTTCATTGATGAATTTTGAAAAAATTTCGACTTTTGGAAAATGAAGTTATTGAATAAGAGGACGAGTCGAAAAAGTGGTTTTATGGATTAAGTAAAATTGGAGCTCGAAAATTTTTTATGCTGATATCTGCTCTTCTATCTGCCTTTCTTGCCGCCTTTCTTTTTTCTTAGTGACAGTTGTTTTCACTATGTTTTCTAATTTTCGTTTCTTGTCTTTTGGGAAGTAGTCGCATTCCGTAGATGAGGAAAATTTCTTCAATTGAAGTCTCCCATCTTCAGTAGGTATAAATGCATGGTATTGCAAAGTCCCTTTTATTGTCACTGTAGCATCGAATCTGCTTTCCAGATCTTTAGCAGTGGCTTCGTGATCTTCCTTGCTACTAAAAATGATTTCAGTTTCCTTGCAATACTTTTTTGCCCACTGAAATAGGGATGGAGCATCTAGGATGCGATCTTCAGCGGAACATTGTAGGCTAAACCTTGCTGCATTTCGTTTAACATTTGCCCCTATACCATCACATGCTCCCTTATCATGAGCGGTAGGATGGTAATGCCACTCAGCTGGAATTCCGAAATCTGCCTTGGGAGCTAGGATATTTGCAAAATTGCTCTTGTTCTTAAAATGCTGACCTGCACCGTCTGAGACGTGGTACACCTTTTGAACTGCAAAATTTGCCTTAAGATAATTCACAAATATCTTCTGGTACTCAAAAACAGCAACAGTGTCATGACTCAAATTGTCCGATATGATTGCCATGCTTTTGAGCTTAAGTTCTCAACTTTTACACAGTAAATAGCTACTGTGAATATTGTAGCCTGATCATTATTCCAGTGAAATGCCTGCGCCGAGTTTTGGAGCACAAACTTAAAGTTCTCAGCGAAATCAAATGAGATAACGAATTCACCATTTTTCAAAGTTATCTTTAGATTTTTGAAAAATAATGACTGCTCTGTAGCAAGGAAATGATGGGTTCTTAGATTCAGCAACGCTTCACAAAGCTCATTCCCAAATTCATCAACATTCATGATCAGCGTTTTCAAAAAGCATCTGTCAGTCTGCAGCCAAGAATCGAATTTGATTTCTTCCAAATCCTCCTCATCAAAAGCTTGGATCAAATTATCTTTAATTGTAGTACTACCGGGGAAAGTTTGGCATTCTCCTAATTGGCAGGAACTGGTCGCATCAGGGCACACAGTTAACTTTAAACAATCGTGATAACTATTTAAAATTAACCCTGGATCGTTTGTTAAATATTGCATGTTTATCTCTTTTAGCATTAACTTCACATTTTCATGGTGAACACAAACGCATACTGTGTGGGTACCGCTACTCCCTCCCAAAACGCAATGTTTCGGTCTGAGTTGTGTGAATTTCGTGAAGCCTATTTTAATATCTTCATATTTTGACTCGAATTCTGCATAAAATTCATTTGAATTGCACAAAATCAATATTTTCTGAACGAGAACTTTCTTGTCACTCACTCGAACAGACACACAATCCTTCATTCCAGGTATTAAGCGACTCATGTCGTCACGCTCATAAAATTTGGATACGAGATCTTCAGTTACAAGACTCAAAGACTTTCCTCTTTTTGGCGTAGATACTATTGGGAATGTTTAGTTCTTTGTCATCTAGCGGATAAAATTTGAAACTCATCTCTCTGATGACCGCGGTCTTCATTTGTTTCTTATAATAACTTGACGAGAAACAAATGAAGAACAAGTGACTTCCAAAATTCATATCCGCTGCTTTTTTAAGCAGGCCTCTGATTGAAATTTTTGTTATTTATCATCAAATTTCATGTGACGAAAGCTCATTTACATGAGCATATAGCATTATTATTTTTCGTAAAAGCAATACAATGAAGGTGTACCACGTTGTGCTACTGGCGGGGCTCAACAGCCAGCGTCATGAGAGTTCCGGAGTACTCAACGCTTGTTTTCATAGAATAAAAATTTGAAACCACTTTCTAATCTACATAGTCTTATAGAGAAAAATCTAAGCTTTCTTTTAAGACCAAAAAAAACCTGTCTCACTTCGAAAAAAAGTCAAATTTATTTTTGAACATTATTTTTGAAGGTCAAATATTTATTTTTTGAAAAAATGCTTAGCACCAATCGAAAGGGCGTGAAAAATCCTATCGAAACTCTACTTGACAAAATTTTTTTCATCGCTATTAGAGGAGTTAAAAATCGCCGAAATAGACGATATCCACGAAAATCCCAAAACTTTCACCCTTTCCCCCTCGGTCAATACTTATCTGAATGACAAAATTTTTTCCAATAAGCTACTATCCAATAGCACAACACTTTGCCTAAGTTTAACCTAGATCGGACAACTTCGACTTTTTGAGTGGGTACACTTGAGAAATAATGCATTATATACACTTGACACTTTGATAAAGTCACGAGCTTTCTTAAAGTCGACTGGCACAACGTAACCAAGGCACGTTCTTATCAAAATGTAACCGAAGCACATTTTTCTTGTATTTAAAATAAATCCTAATAATTTGTTACAGATTACTTGAGTGAAGGTTATTTATGTCCCGTCTACTGATACTTCCGGTGGTCGGTCGTGTCTTCTCTAGATCTGCTATATGCGATTTGATATGCGCGAGTCTTGTTATTTCCTGCTTTCGTGGGCGACCGTGGACAGCGATCGCGTATCTCAACTCTCGACCTTTCAGGAGTTTGGACTTTATACGTTAGCTTAGCTCTAGGCGCTATCTCTAGTCAGAAACTTTCGGTTACAATATTGTCTGACTTTTTCCATTAAGTGGGTTATACTTTAATAGTAACCTGTAGTATGACATTATATAGATTACTTATTACTTTAATTTAGACATAAGTGTGTATTCATGTTCCATATAGTTAGTTTTGACTATGATATTGTTTACGTTGCAGATTATTACGATTATGCATACATTCGTATGTTAATGAATATGCCTAATTATCTTATAGCGACAGAGTCGGCAATTACAATCTCTCATTAACCGAACATATGCTAACTTATCGGTATTCTCTGAGTTCTTATCCCATGATGGTACTACTTTAAGTATCTTGTGGTCTCTATCTTACCGACCGTAGTGCATTTACCATACTTAGGTTCAAACTCAGAGAAGATCGGTAATGCTATTGCCAAGGTTCGATAGTTCGCGCGAGAACTGCGGATACGTCACCATACACTCATATAGCTACTGACTATCAGGCAGCATATTTTTGACAGAATACGAGTACTCTCTAACGCTAGGAGAAGTCTAGAGCAAAGAGAGAAGTGGGTCAGAGAAAATCAACAGCTTTCTTTGACCCATCTCCACTCTCCCAAGACACTCCAGTTACTATCGGTCGGAGATAAGTGTAAGAAGTCCAGCATCCACTGAAAAAAAATTCAAAGAATATAAATAGCGTCAAGGAGCTGTGTAGTACCCTCATAATACCTGAAAAAGAATGCTTGCCCATGACTACTGAGGAGGGGAAGAAAGTAATAAGAGGCATGAAGAACTATTCCGCTCCGGGACCAGATGGTATCAAGACAAGCATCTCACCCGCATTCTTATCTCATATCTAAAGTCGGAACAGCCTATTCTGGAGTGGTTGGTAGAAGAACGCACAGTTCTCCTCCTGAATATGGGTAACGAGATAAGCGATAGATGTACGAACAATGCAACTCAAATAAAGGCGTAGCATGAAGTCGGAAGAACCTGCTCATCGATAAATGTGTCTGCGAAGACGCAGCATCCTACCAGTGCCTGGGCTTTCTACCGGAAAGCTTCCTATAAAAACCTCCCATAGACATAGCATCTGTCTGTTGGAAAGCTTAAAGGTTCACCCACACATCTTTAGGTGCATAGAGAAATTGATGCCGCTTTGGAAACCAGATTTACCATCTCATCTGGAAAATATTACGTGACAACTAATAACGTCACCTTTTAGAGAGGTGTCTTTTAGGGCGACACCATGAGCCCTCTCCTCTTTTGCCTTACATTATTGCCACTATCTCTCGCACCTCGACATATTTAAGGGTACTTCCGCGGTAAACGTGGAATAGATCTATGCGACAAATAAAGAGCAACTAGATCTAGCTCTCGGGTTTACCAAATAGTATACTCAAGAGATTGGAATTGCGGTTAGGTTAGATAAATTTGCCAAAGTTAATTTGAAGTAAGGATAACCTAATGGCATTCGCGAAAACCCTGATCTCGTCGATAGAAGCGCTATACGACACATTGGCGATGGAGAGACTTATACATACCTGGACGTGCCACAACTCCGCATTCAAGACGTAAACATTTATTAAGAATGCTCTCCAAAGCAGACGTAAAAGCCTTATCCGACAGATTTGGTCCTCCGAACTTTCGGCGAGGAACAAAGTGTCATCAACGAACATGCTTGCCGTGCCGGTAGTAATCTATTCATTTGGAATAGTTCTATGGAAAAAGGACGACCTCAGATCCCTCGATATCGGCATGCACCTTAAGTCGGCTGTTTCGCGACCTTACATCTCACACCGCCAATGTGGTCGCGGAATACTGAATCCTAAATACTTAACAACAGAATTGTTCTGGGTACAGCACATATAGTCGCGAATGCATCCTCTTCTTAAAGTGGTCAGGAAACACGAAAGAGTGGACAAAGGAGCGTTTCTGGATAATGCAGCGAAGGATTTTGCTGAAGCACTTGGCCTTGACTTCAATATCATGGTTGAGCAAAATACATCAAACAATATCTATCTGAAGTACTCACTCCTGAAGGCCAGGATCCAGAAAGTACAGGAGAAAAACTTCCGTGAACAGCTCCTCGACAAGAGGATGTAAGGCATCTTTCAAGAAGAGGTGTTTTGCAGTGTTTATAGGAAACCAGGTCGCCTTGTAGAGTATTAAGACTCCGCATATGAGGCTCTGTGGGGGTGGGCCTTTTATGTCCCTAGCTACTCTAGGGACCGAACATGGAGAATAAGAATTTTGATAGAAGCTTTTGTGCTCATGAAATCGGGGAATTAAATGCAACTTCTCAAGGAGTTGTTCGGTAAAGAAATAGACGTTACGGAGGAGCGGGAAAGGAATCTTAAAACTCATGATGTGCGGATCTGCAAAGATAGAGTAAGAAATCTTATGAAGAAGGGTACGAAGCCGATGGGAAATCTGGAGATCACACTCAATAAAATAGATTATTCTTTCGGACAAAAAGAATAATGTACCCGCCAACAAGAAATGGGCTAGACAAAGCGTTGAATGTGGTTGATAAAATGCGGGATAACGCAGAATTGAGAAAGAGGACGAGAGCACCTACCATGAGCCTCCAGGATAGCAATACGTCCAGGCAAATGAAGAAGAGGCTTAGGACATGGATCGATGGAGCAGGATCATCAACCACGTGGAACAAGGAGAAAAAAGAAAAATCTGGAACAAAATCGAAGGTAACGGAGAAACCGAGGCGTACTCGCTCCTAAGTAGTTCTTATCAACCCGTATGAAGGAACGAACTACGCTTAGGCCTTAAAAAGCCGTAAGAGCAAAGTGAGGCCGGGCACCTTTGATTTGCAAATCAAGGTTTTAACGAAAACAAGAAAAGGGGATGTCCTCATAGAGGTGGGAAATTAAGAAGAGGATAGCACGAAACTGTCCTTTGCCATCAAGTAGGCTGACGGAAAAATCGCGCTGGCAAGTTCTCGCACATACGATGCGTGCGCAGAACGTTGCCATATAGATTCCTATGTGTGTTCTCACATATGTTCCCATATGGATTGCCACATTACATGTCGTGTGCCAATTTACGCTGACGATTTTATATAGAAATGCATGTGAATTCCCATTTGAATCCCCATATGCATTCCTATATAAGGCCTTATTTGGGGATTTTCATTAGGGGCAAATGAAGCAATCGGCAAGGATCAGTAACGGCAGGCGGAAGAGGCTAATGAGCGGGATAATGGGTAACGATATTTGATATGCCTTGCGACTAGTTGATTACCGAAAAGCTTTCGATTTCAACACCCATAGACTTATCATCTGTCTGTTGAAAAGCCTGAAGGTTTATCCACACATAGTGAGATGCATAGAAAGCTAAGCTTATGATGATGAGAGGTTGAGAGGGCTAGTAAGAGATACAAGGCTTTTGAAAGGTTCTGAATGTGAAACGGATAATTTCTTTTTAATTTCAAAAATAAACCTAGGTCAAGAATGAAGGAGATTGACAACTAAAAGGGCGAAGCAGACAAAGTCTGGGGCACTGCGGTTGTAGGAAGAATGAATGGATAGCTTGATGAAATTATGAAATCCGCGTAGCTGTTACGAGAAGAAGCAAGCGTATTTCGAAAAGTTGAACAGAGTTAGTTGGAATCAAGAATATAGATAGTAAAATGATATGAGATGTGGACAAAGTAAAAGACCGTGTGACTTTTTAAATAAATTGTATGCCGGCGAAGTTATGGAGCATATCAACTGTGACATAGGAGAGGTTACGTTAGGAAATCCCGTTGGTAGTGGCAAAATAGAAATGTGTGCCTCTGAGATCAGGGCTATAATTATGAACTTGAAAAATGATAAAGCTGTCCTTCCCTGCCCTACCCTGCTTTTCTCTATCCTACCCAATCCTATCCTATGTGATCTTATCCAATCCTATCCTATCATATCATATCATATCCTATCCTGTCCTATCATATACCATTAGATATTATCTTATCCTGTGTGAAACTGAGATCAAAAATAAAATTTTTAGCCAAATCGTTGCTTTTGCTGAAAATTTTTTTCTGTGTAGGTCTTGTAACTCTTGGATCAATTGTGCATGCTTTTGAAGGACCTCTGCCATTCAGGTCCTGGCTGCCTTATAATTTGCCCACTCCGTTGGTTTTCTGGCTTTCACACCTTCATCGAGTTATTGCACATGGTAGTGATGGTTCCAAAAAAGTATCCAATGAATGTTTAACAGTAGGTTTGATGTTAGAAAAATGTACACAGTTGGAGATTTTTTAACCATCGAATAGATCGGATGAGTGACGAGATGCTGAATTCTGAAACAGTAAAATATTCTGAAAGAAGTGATGCATTTTTCATTATAGCTGAATGAATTAAACACCATCTACATATAGTTGAGTTTCTAGTTAGAAACTTTTTTACATTGATTTATATTCACAGTTGACTTGTTCTCTGCAAGAACAACTTATGTCCAAAAAGTGCAAATGAGAAACACCAAAAAAAAGATTCAATCTTGTGTCAGGTCATTTTCTTAGAAACTCATTTGATCTTCAGTGATTATGCTAGCTTTCTTTATCAATGTAAAAACTCAAAAACAATTGAATTGCTTTCAATATTCGTATTTAATCAATATGAATCAGTTATGATTTAATTTTGAATCAATTCATTTTAACATCGCTTCTTTGTTTAAAATAAAGCTTCATTTTTCTGTAGTTGCTAACTCAGCCTGTAATCAAGCTTCAAGGCTCTACCTTGAATTAATTTTGCATAAAAAATCAGAAAATTCAATTAATGGTTTTCAAAATACGTTAATTTTGTGAATGAATTCGTATCGAACATTTTTTCGTATTGTTATATTGGTACTGAAGGCACGCAAGAAGTGAGACTCTCAGCCAGGATGCGATAGAGCCTTATTGTTGAGATTAATTGTTTTTAAAAACCTACAATTGAATTTTTTGTTTTTTTTTCAAAATTTTAAGCCAAGTAGAACCTCCTTGGCTTGATTACGAGCTTAATTACCATCATCTATTTTTGTTTTACTGTGGGGGTGACCGGGGCGAGTTGGACCACTTTTCATTGTTCGATTTTTTTTATTTTTTGTGTCGAACTTTTTCAAAACATGTTATTGTTACCACTTTAGCGGAGTCAATAATTTTGAAATCATGATTCAAATCTTCAATCATTTATCACAATGCATATCTTTTTAAGACGAGTAGAACCTTTTTTTTATTTTTTTTGTTCTCCTCTTTTACTGTTCTACTTATTTCTTGGTCTTCCTCTCTTCTCCGTTTCTTTTTTCTCTGTCGCCTTTTTTGAGTTACAAAAGTCCTTTAAAATATTTTTTTTCGTCATTTTCCGTTCTCTTTTTTTTTTTGGCTTTCAATTCGTCTTTGATATGAACATCAGTACAACATGCAAATAATAGCACGAATTTTAGTGGTTCAACTCGCCCCATATGCAAGTGGTACAACTCGCCCCGACATGCGATTGACATTAAACAAAATGGAATTTTGTTGATGCTATAAACAAAACCTCAAATCCTTAAAGGGTGATATACTTGAAGGTATACTTAATCTAGCAGGTCGATTGTTTAAAATTAATATGGTTTACAGAGAGCTTGGGATCGAAAAATTGAAACTTGTTAAAACTTACTTACGAGCCACAAAAACAAGTTTTTAAGGATAACTTTGGACAATGCGACAGGTCGACAAAATAACTTCAGGGACAATTCGAGTTTCAAGTATATCACTTCGAGTTAATTTGATGGCCCCTCATGACGAATAATTTAGAAGATAAATGTCTTGCTTCAGCGTAATAAAACGAGGATTAATAAGATGTTTTTCCTTTTTTCCAAGCGTTCTTTTTTTTACTAGTGAAGTCCCTAATAAAATCATAAATAATTGAACTGTTAGATCAGTCAGAAGTATTGAAAACACACTATACAAACATAAAAATGATAAGTAAAATTTTATTTAGTTGCTTAAAATAATGTATTCAAACAAATTCTTCAAGGAGACGGTTTGTTGTCTGTTAATGGGATCTAGTAGATTAAAATATGGTTTAAGCCTTATGAATTGTTTATAAATGTTTCATTTATGACCATATTTGATAAATTTAAATTTTAAATTTTAAATTTAAAGCTTTTTCGAGTTTCAATCGTGTGCAAAACTACGAGCTTGCCGACGTTTCGTGAATATTGCAGTTCACTTCTTCAGGGCTGACCTGAAACTGAAGTTTCAGGTTATGTTGTTCTTACATATATTCTCTACGATGCCTGTGATTAGCCAGAGCGCCCCATGGTAGGGACTGCTCGAACATGATTGGCCAATCAAGTCCTTTTTAAAAAAAACCCGGTAGGACGGAAAGCCAAATCGGATTGATCTTATATCCATTGTCCCTATGGATGGTATTAAGATGTTTTAAGATCTCGATTGCTTCTCTATGTTTTCTTGGAAAAATATTTTGCGTTTTTGCGATGACGGTTGTTTTGTCAAACAAAATGCTATGTCCTGTTTCAATATGATGCTCAGCTAGTGCTGATTGCGTGAAATGTTTTGGCCTGACTTTACTCTCATGTTCTTTTACACGTTGGCTCACCGCCCTCCCGGTTTCTCCAATATAGACTTTGCCACAAGAACAAGGGATTTTATATACTCCCGGATCACAAAATTCTTAAGAATATTTTGACTTTGCCTGTGTGCAAAGTTACTTATCTCTAAATTGCGCATGCGCGCCTATTGCATCTTTAAGAGAAATAGATGTGCTTTAAAGTGCTCATGCGCTAATACTATTTTCTTAACATCTGCTTGATCGGAGCACTTTGCATATCATTTAAAGGCAAGGAAGCAAAATTATTATTTATTTTTGATGATAAGGTGCATGAATCTTAATAATAATAAAATAAGAACAATCAAAATAATTTGTTTTCATGTTACCGCATGAAATAACAAATTGGCTATTTTTTCTGAAAGATCTGCTGAGGCCTCGATGGAGTAATTCGGTTTGTGCTTCACTCATTGTTAGTGGCGTTCCTGGTTCAAATCCGGGCTGAGGAAGATTTTTTCTTGTTTCTCCAAAATATCAGACCAGTAATCGACACTATTGAATAATTAACATAAAAAATTAATTAATACCCTGATTAACAAAATAACATAAATTGCTTGAAAATATAACAATTATAATTATTACGTTTTTCTTATTGAAAGCATTTCAACATGTCAGAGTCGTGCTGTACTATCTCAATAGAAGAAAATAAAAAAGTGTTATCTCAGGTGCTATCTGACGTTCTTTTTTTTTACTTTTTGTGAGAATTATAATGTAAAAACAGTACAACCGCCGTGAATTTCGACAAAATTGAAGTGCAAGTGAAAGTGAAAGTGTTATAGAATCGCCCTTAAGTGCAGTCTGCCGAAATTGTTCACAATTATTGAATTTGTTTTACCTCGGAATTAATTTTAAAGTCTTCGAATATTTGAATACCTTACGTACCCCTCATAAGTTTACCTCAAATATTGATTGCTCATTATTGCAGGATGAATTAAAACTTGTGATACTTCGTATTTTTTCTTTTTTTCAATTCAATTTATTTATCTCTATGAACAATTGAAATAAAAGCTCATTGTACTATTTAATTCGATTTTATAGAGAAAATAATATAAAGTAAGCCGTACTAATATAAAAAAAAAACACATTTCTTTGATGTTCCATAATAGGGACATGCATTATGGAACACCGGTACAAGAGTCCAAAAGTTGTTTCATAATAGGTACATAAAGGTCGCTCCGCTTTTTCATAAATATAATAACTTTTCTTAGACTAAATTTAACTTTTAATACGCGTTGCTCACTATGATTTCAGTTATGAACCAGAAAAAAAACTCAAGTGATTTTTGCGAACCAAGAATTGAAGTGTATTCAAATTTAATTGAAAAGAAATTAAATGAATTCAGGGGAGTTCAAATGTACTCCTGCGTTATAGAATTTATGCGAATTCCCCTGAAAAAAATGAACTCTAAATGAAGAATTAATTGAAATTAATTTTTTAAGAAGTAATTTTCTATTACTGTTTAAATTAATAATCAGTTAAGCATCTTGAATATTTACAACGTTCTATAATCCATCGAGAAAAAATTAGGTTTTTCATTAGACTGCATATTATCCCAGTAAGAAAAATTTGAATGTTCTTGAAATATTTTTCTTTCTCATAATAGAGATAGACCATCACAGAAGATATGTACGATATGAACTGGACATCAATCAAAAACAAAGCAAACAAATATTTTATTATGATAATGGTGCGCGCGATTAAATCTATTATGTGTAAGGGTTTATTTAGTATTACCATTTCATCAGCAACATTTTTAAAAGTTTGTGTTTGTTATTTTCTCAATATAATAAAAATTTATTTTAGTATTAGATAAAAAAAAAGGAAATAGAAACTCAATTCCAATAGAATATAGGATCTAAGACTTAACCAGATATATATTTTCAATTTAAGATTGTCAAATCAGCTTATTCTGCTTACCAAATACTAAACAAATTTTAAGGCGCTGAAGATATTAAGCTTTATGTTTTAAAAATTGTATACATACATAGAAATAGAAGTTCTTAATAGAAGCTTGTGCGAAAAAAATCCAAATTGAATCTTCTACTTACCTATCTTGCCCCATCCTAAATTTTGTTCTTACAGTTCTTATTTGTGACTTGAAAAATAGTTTTGTCATAAAATGGTAATTTATAGTCATTCTCCATCGACAGATTTCAAACACAAATTGAAATCCTGCATGCGTTGCCATTTCACAGTCTTACTTCTACGTTCATAAAATATGTATAAAAAATAATGACGCTTGAGTCTCATTGGCATGCAAATTACCCCCGGGAATTATTGAATAACCCTATCATTATGTGTTCCATATTACTGCATCGGATCTAAACCTTTTTCGCATATGACTACAGATATAGGAGGATGAAATAATTAATGAAAGTCTTCCAGAAGGGGAGACAATGCGACTCCGCTAGAAAATTAATTTATAATTCATATCAGAATGACGTGGACTTTTCGGTTAACAACCCCTGTTATGACCCTTGATTTAGAACTTAGTCACCCTCGGACTATCCATACCAATTAAAGAAAAAAATTTGATACATTCAAATATTGTGGACAGTTAAAGAGTTTTAATTTTTTAGTGAGTAGAGTCTAATAACACGCCATATGCTACACTTTCCAGGTGATTTTTGATCATTAAGTTTTTTTTTCACATATTCGGATATACAAATATTTATATTAGACATATAATAACTCTAAATACTGTTTATATTGAAAAGAATCTGAAAAGTGTATTTAACAGTCAAAATCTGCTGTGCCGATTGATTGTTTGGTTTTCAATCTACAATGAAAAGATCGAACTAGAATTATCGTGAGAAGCCTTACTTTGTTTGTAGCTAAACAATGTCCACTGAGTTTTGAACAATAGATGAACCGAATTTAATTTAACGTTTTCTTATTTTAATTATTTTTTTTGTCTAGTAATCCAATCCCAGTAAAGACTTCTGTAGCCCCTTGAAATGTTTTCTTAGTTTTATAGACAATTTTCTAAATTGAAGAACTGAAACGAGTCTACTATAATGTATCGAGCAGAAATCTCTCTCGATATCCTAACATACTTCGGTATGTGGTGCCCAAAATTTTTCTCAGAAGGGACTTGTGCAATATACAATGCCTTCAGTATTGCCATGACTATTATTGTCTACACTTTTACAACCTCAACTCTATTATACCTATTTTTATGCAATCCCGATTTGGAGGATTTCACTGAAAGTTTATTCTACGTACTTGCATTGCTTACTGCATGTGTTAAAATAGCAATTGTCTTTTCCAAACGCAATAAAATAATCCAACTAAAAAGCATGCTTCTTGAGAAGAAATGCTCTCCTCAAGATCCCGTTGAATATAATATCCAAAACAAGTTCGACAAAATTTCAAGGTACAAATATCAAAAGGTATTATCCCAGCTAACAGCCTATCTAGATTTGAAAATTGATAGCCAGCTGCTTTTGTTGCTTGACACTTTTATTTAATCTTGTGTATGTTTAATCATCAAGACTCAATTCCTCTCTTAGGAATAGTACGATTATTTTTCTAGCTTTTGCTTCCATTACTATAGTATTAAAAGCATCAGCACCTTTACTTAAGGGTTTAAATGCATCGTTACCTTACAAATCTTGGATTCCCTGCAATCTTGAAAATAGAATAATATTTTGGCTCACGTACTTGATTCAAGCTATTGGATCCATTTCTGCTGGACACGTTACCATAGCTGTCGATACTTTTATAATGTCAATGATGACCCAACTCTGTGCTCAATTGGAAATTCTGATGCATCGTATGCACAAACTCCCTCAATTTTGTTTTGAAGACAAATCCGAAAGTGCTATTCCTCATAGGCAACAAGTAATGCTTGGCATGTGGATACAGCATCATGAGTCTATGTATGTGTAAGTAAAATTTTCTCTACAAAAAGGGTGTAAAAAACTTACCACACCACAATTCACGTCAGTGTAATTCTATGTGTATGTTTTTTCATCCTTTAATTTCCATCCCCAATTCACGTAAGTATTTTGATATCTCTTTAACAGTATAAATCCACACTTATATTTTTCAATCCTGTTTTATGTCTGTTTTTTCTTTTCTATGCCTGTCTATCCCAGTCTATCGCTTATCTATCCTCAGCAATATTTGCATTTCCTTCGTTTATATAACTCGGCCTCCACCTTTTTACAATCCTCCTTTTCTATAGCAGCCTGTCCCAGTCTATCTTTTTGGCCATATAATTATGTGCCTTTCTTCTTAATCCTCTTACCTTGTATACCAATTTATCCTAGTATATCTTTTGTATATCAGCGTGAATCTTTTTCTGTCTATTTGGCAATATAATTTGACGCGTATCTAAATTCCCTCCTTTCCATGTCAGTCTATCGCTCATCTATCCTCATCAATCTTTTCTGTCTCCTCCTTAATATAATTCGGCGTGTATCTTCTTCATTTCCTTATTTTCTATGCTATTCTGCCCCAGTTGATCACTTTGACCATATAATTCTGTGTCTTTCTTCTTAATTCTCTTACTTTCTGTCCCAGTCAATCCTAGCCTATCTCTCGTCTATTAACGTGAATCTTTTTCTATCTTTTTTACAATATAATTAGACACCTGTCATTCTACCTATATCAGCCTATCGCTTTTATAACCTTGGCCATGTTTTCTGTCTCTTTGTCAATGTAATTCGGCCTGCATCTTTTTTAATTGCTTCTATTCTATGTCAGTCTAGCCCAATCTACTTCTTTAGCCATATTGTTCTGCGCTTTTCTTCTTAATTCTCTTACTCATGTCCCAGTGTATCCTAATCTATCCCAGTCTATCTCTCATCTATCAACTTGAACCTGTTGCTATCTTTATAATAAAATATTTCAACGCGTATCTTTTTCAATTTTCCTAATTCGACACCAGTTTATCCTAGTCTATCACTTGTTAATCTACGTGAATCGTCATCTATTTCTATGTGTATATCAGGGTGGGTCGAAAATAAATACTTTTGGAATTCGAAATCGCTACAACACGGAAAAGTAGCGTATTGGGGTCCTAAAAAAGTATAATTAATTTGGAATCGATAGACATGCAGCTTGGTTACCCGCGCTCGAAAAAAAGATTTAAAAAATTTTTTGTTTGCAGAGTTTTTAAATTGTATTGTGTTTCAATTTGTTTTACATACCTGGAGGTCTTTTCGGAATATTTTTTTAACACGTTTGCGAATAGGAGGAGAATTATTTGAGGTATATGACAACTTTTTAGTGACAATAATTCATTATAAAAAATCCCCAAGGCCCAGGAATCAAAATGGTCAATGCAGCGAATTTTTTAAATTTTGATTTTGGAATTTTATGAATTTATCTTTATAACTTGTAGTTGAAACATTTTTGTGAGCATGTGTGGGTTTTTTAAACATAGAAATACAATAAAATAAATCCACAAGACCCAGGACTCGACATTTGCAACACAGCGAACTTAACACCGTTTTTTCGGTATTTTATGAACTTATCTTCATAACTTGTAGTTTAAACATTTTTCTGAGCATGTGTGGGTTTCTTAAGCATAGACATACACTAGAAAAAAAATTGATAAGACCCGAGAATCGAAATTGGAATGTCAGCCAATTTTCTTATTTCGGAATTTTCTATCGTACAGAATTAATTTTTTTTATTTATAAGTTTAACATTTTTCGAGCTTGTGTGGAATTTTTAAACCTGGAAATACACTAGAAAAAAAATCGGCGAGACTCAAAAATGAAAATGGGAAACAGAAAATTTGTTAAATGCTAAAGTAGCGTTTCTTTTTCTAAAAAAATGTCTAGTGTATTTCTAGGCTTAAAAATTCCACACAAGCTCGAAAAATGTTAAACTTATAAATAAAAAAAATTAATTCTGTTAGATACAAAATTCCGAAGTAAGAAAATTTGCTGTCATTCAAATTTCGATTCCTGGGTCTTATAGATTTTTTTCTAGTGTATTTTTATCTTTAAATAACCTACACATGCTCAGAAAAATGTTTAAACTACAAGTTATGAAGATAAGTTCATAAAATACCAAAATCAAAATTTAAAAAATTCGCTGTCTTGCCAATTTTGATTCCTGGGTCTTGGAAATTTTTTTTTTCTAATGAATTTTTATCACTAAAAAGATGCCATATACCTCAAATGATTTTCCTCCTATTTGCAAACGTGTGAAAAAAAATTCCGAAAACAATGGTAAATTAAATAGGAATTATCTCTCAGAAAATGATAGATTAAAATCCGAAAAAAATTGAGAAGACTTTTTTGACCTCCAGGTATGTAAAAAAATTTGAAAGTCAATGAAATTTAAAAACTCTGCGAACAAGAAATTTTTTAAAGCTTTTTTTCTAGCGCGGGTAACCAAGCTGCATGTCAAACTATTCCAACATAATTATACTTTTTTAGGACCCCAATACGCTACTTTTCCGCGTTGTAGCGATTTCGAATTCCAAAAGTATTTATTTTCGACCCACTCTAGTATATATCTAATCTACGCTATTTTTTTCTTTCTTTTCTATCGCAATTTATTTCTCGACAATCTCTTTCTTTCTCTTTTTCAACATAATTTTGCACCTATCTTTCTCACTCCCCCCTTTCTTGCTCAGTCTATTCCGGTCTATTCTTGTTTATACCTAGCTTATCTGCGTAAATCTTTTTATATTTCTTCACCGACATAATTTGTGCCTTTCTGCCTTAATCCATGTGATTTCTTTTTCTTAGTCAATAACAGTGTAATATAAATATTAGCGACATTTTTTTACGAAACTAGAAGCTAGATAGAGAAAAAAGTATTGAAAAAAATGCAAATTGAATTTATTACATATCTTAAAAAACAGATAGAAAAATATTGACTTGAATAAACAAGAGATATAGCAGAATAGCATATACAAAATATAGACTTAGAGACAGAAAAATATATCTATTTTTAAATATGGTGGATATATACTAGGGCGGGTAGAAAAAGGATGGGTTTAGAAATCGCAAACAATACAATGGCGAAAAGTAGCACATTGGGGCCCCCATGAAGTGTCACTGAATGAAGAATCTATCAATTTAATTCTAGATAATATACGCGAGCAAAATAGGTTAAAAAAATTGTTATGCGCAGAGTTTTGAACTATTTTTTAGTTTTAATTTGTTTATTATATTTTTGGAGGTATCCAGCGTCTTCTTAATTTTTTAAAAGACTTAAGAATAATATTCTGCATGTCATACTTATGTTTTAATATAGCCCTGGAATTAACCTTCATTTCTTGCGTCCATCAAAACATCTAAAAAAATGTCTTGACATTTGAGGGATTTCTCGGCGCAAAAAGTGGAAGTTAATTACAAGGGTAAATTAAAACATAATTATCTCCTGTAGAATAGTATCTTCAAATCTTGAAAAGATTGAGAAGGCTATAGACACCCTAAAAATATTCTAACAATTGAAATTAAAAAAACTTCAAAACTCTACAGATAATAATTATTTTAAACTATATTTCTCGCGCGCATTACCTAGATTTAAATCGATCGATTCCACATTCAGTACACTTCACGAGAGTGAGACTCTGGAATTGAAAAAGATAGATATTCCTAAAATAAGAGATAGACAGGTAAAAGGTAGGTAGGGTTAGAAAGGTTAAGAAAATTTCTATCTTTCTCAGTTATCCATGTCTTACCTGTAGCTATTTTTTTCAACTGAGCTGCTAAAATAATAAAATTATACCTATACATTCATTTCAGGTTTGGGAAAAATTTAAATTCCATCTATAATCTAGCATTTTTATTTCAATTATGTGCTACTACTATAGATGTGTGCACCAGTACTTATTTGCTTTCTACTGTGAGTATAATTTCTACGAAATACTGGACAATGGTGTTTTCACTGAGCGGCATCCTGCTTCAGATTTGCCTTTACTGCTGGCCAGGAAATGTAGTCATGGAAAAGGTAAAATATATACATATCAAAATGTTCTATTTCTGGAAGCTTTCCCTTCTTTTAAAGTTTTTTTTCTGGGTTTATTTTTATTAACAGAATAGAATTTTTCTCATTTCTTAGGATGCTGTATTATAAAATTGTTATTCATTACAGAGCAAGGCAGTTGGACTTGCAACATATAGTACTGACTGGACTCTACTGACAAACAGCTCAAGAAAAAGTCTTGTTCATATTATGAGAAGATCTGAAAGGCCGATAAAATTTACTGCCAGTTGGATTGCTCCTATGTCTATTGAAACATTTACTTCTGTTCGTATACTTCAAGTTCCATTACTTTCTTAAATCTTGATTTTATTATTTAGTCATATTTTGAATATTTTAACTATTATTTTATATTCATAAAATATTTTTGCAGATTCTGCGGATGTCGTATTCAATCTATAATTATTTGATGCGAGCATCGTGATACGTAATAATTAAACAAATTTGTATTTGAATGCAAAATTCGTGCAATTTAAGTGTGAAACAATATACAATAATTTTTTCACAAATCTATAAAATTAAAATCCGAGGGTTATATCATTTCATAAATTTAAATAACTACAGCCTTAAAAATGAAGCACCAACAGAAATTTATAACTGAACTATTTATTGATAATAATTTCATGCAATAAAGGAGTTTTGGTTAATAAAATACTATAGGTATGTGTATTTTTATTTAAGACTCCTTTATACCATGCATTATAACTAAATTATTGGAATCAAATTTTCTATTTATGGTAAAATTTTTACCCAAGTTATTATGTGAGTCCCTAACTTTGATTCCGTGCATGTATAGAGAAATGCTTCTCTGAATAGTATAATAATATTTATTATCAGTTGCACTTCGATTTATAAAGTAGGGTTTGAATCATTACATTTTCCATAAAATTAATTTTTGGACTGCAAATTTTGTTTATAACAAAGATATAAAAGAAAAATATTTAATATATTCCTATCAAACAAAGTGGTGCAACGATATATCTCGCTATCATTATTAACATTTTGAAATTTTAAAAACTAAAGCTACAAACAATCCATTTTATTAAGAAAAGTCATAGAAAACGTTATATGAAGTGAAAAAGATTTTTTATATTATTTTATGTTATGGTAATCTATGCTATGCTATTCTGTGCAATTCCATGCTACTCTATGCTATGCTATGTTATTCTATACTATGCTGTGCTCAACTATGCTATTCTATGCTATGCTATACTATGCTATGTTATGTTATGCTACTCTATGCTATGCTATTCCACGCAATTACATGCTACTCTATGATACGCAATGCTATTCTATACTATGCTATGCTATACTATACTATGCTACGGTATGCTATGCTATGTTATGTTATGTTATGTTATGCTACCCTATGCTACGTTATTCTATGCAGTTTCATGCTACTCTATGCTATGCTATGTTATTCTATACTATACTAGGATATGCTAAGTTATGCTATGCTATGCTATGCTATGCTATGCTATGCTTTGCTGTGCTATGCTATGCTATGCTATGCTATGCTATGCTATGATATGCTATGTTATACTATGCTATGTTATGTTATGCTACTCTATGCTATGCTATTCCACGCAATTACATGCTACTCTATGATACGCAATGCTATTCTATACTATGCTATGCTATACTATACTATGCTACGGTATGCTATGTTATGTTATGTTATGTTATGCTACCCTATGCTACATTATTCTATGCAGTTTCATGCTACTCTATGCTATGCTATGTTATTCTATACTATACTAGGATATGCTAAGTTATGCTATGCTATGCTATGCTATGCTATGCTTTGCTATGCTATGCTATGCTATGCTATGCTATGCTATGCTATGCTATG